>VCJN01001219.1:0-181622 GCA_006384855.1 Tetraselmis striata | reverse complement strand
CGAAAACGCCTTCACATTACCCACCGGTAATTGCAATTGCCACCGTGTAATGTTGTCACGATGTGCGCACACAACAACACTTACTACCGGTTCCGACGCGGATGGAGGCGGGGCTTGCGGAGTGAGTTGGGGGTGCGTAGAGTAGCGTGCTGCAAATAATTGGGGTGCATCTGACGCCGGATGCCCACCCACCCGGCGTAAAAGACGCGTAATATTCACACTTTATTAACACACAAATGTGTGAAAACCGGACATTCCGTGCCGGATGGGTGGGAATACGGCGTCCGATGCAGCCAAAACCCCAGCAACACGCTATTCTGTGCACCGCCAATGCACTCCGCCAGCACCGCCACATTCTCTGTCGATTTCGAAAACGCCTTCACATTGTCCACCGCTAATTGCAATTGCCGTGTAATGTTGTCACGATGTGCGCACACAACAACACTTACTACCGGTTCCGACGCGGATGGAGGCGAGGCTTGCGGAGTGCGTTGGGGGTGCGTAGAGTAGCGTGCTGCAAATAATTGGGGTGCATCGGACGCCGGATGCCCATCCACCCGGCGTAAAAGACGCGTAATATTCACACTGCTTTATTAACACACAAATGTGTGAAAACCGGACATTCCGTGCCGGATGGGTGGGAATACGGCGTCCGATGCAGCCAAAACCCCAGCAACACGCTATTCTGTGCACCGCCAATGCACTCCGCCAGCACCGCCTCATTCTCTGTCGATTTCGAAAACGCCTTCACATTATCCACCGCTAATAATTGCAATTGCCACCGTTTAATGTTGTCACGATGTGCGCACACAACAACACTTACTACCGGTTCCGACGCGGATGGAGGCGAGGCTTGCGGAGTGCACTTGCGGTGCACAGACTAGCGGGAGACTAGACCCATTGTCGCTTATTTACAAGCACGGGCGGTGCTGCCAGACCTGATCGTCTACGGCCGATATAATATTCACACTATATTAACATCGGTGCACACCGCCGCACACCGCCGCACACCGCCGCACACCGCTGCGCGCGCACATTCGTCGCACACATTATCCCGGATTCACTCGCCGTATCCATTACGCCGTGCTACTTCAACAATAAACATTGCGAAATTACACCGACACAATGCCGCACCGACTAGCTCTTGACAATACGTGCATATAAATAGTAGTGGCGCGCTGCTCCTCGCCTCCGATGTGTCGTTGACTGCTGCGGAAGGCGGTCGTCGACTGGGTGTTAGTTTCTCCACCTCGGCCGCCCCCCCCCACCCCCCCCCCCGCCCCCCCCCCCCCCCCCCCCCCCCCCCCCTTCACCGCTCACAGCGCCATGGCCGACCTCGCCCCCCCGGGCAAAAGTGGGCGGCGAGCCTTGTTGTCTCGCGTGTCCGCGCCGCCGGCATCGAGGAGGACGAGAAAGACATGAGGAAACCCGTGACAAGGTGGGCGCGCAACAAAACACTCCATCCTCCGCATTAGCACGCACCCACTCGTGGCTAACTTGTGCCGCGCGCAGGTTCGTCCGGGAGCGCCGTAAGGCCCACCTCAACGCCAAGGCTTCCACAGTGCCAGCGGCGCAACTCGTGGTGGCCGAGGAGGCCGCATCCTCAGCCGCTTAAAGGCGAAACGATTGTGGCTTGTTGTGGGTGTCTGGGCACAGGGGGCGTCCCGACGCCAAGGTAAGGAAGCTCATGGCGGCGTCGTCGACGGCACAGCCTCCCGGGGTGGTGAAGACACTGACGGATGACAAGAAGCGGAAGAGGCCAGTGAAGAAACGCCGAGGTAAGAAACTGACGGTCGCGGAGTCGGAGGCGGAGTCGGAGGCGCAGGCGGAGGCGGAGGCGGAGGCGGAGGCGGAGGCAGCGAGATCGTCGAAGCGGAAGGTCCCCCGGGCACGCAAGAACAAGAACAAGCAGTAGCCCCCGCCCCCTTTACCCCCCCCCCCCCCCCCCCCCCCCCCCCCCAGGCGGGAGCGGCTGGCGGCGAGGGGGGGCGGGGGGGGCGGGGCGGGCGTGGTCCCCCCGCCCCCGCACCCCCCCCCCCCCCCCCCCCCCCGGGCCACATCCCCCGATGGCAGCTGTCGCGAATATTGTAATTCAATCATTCTTCGGCAAACCGCTGCCTGCCCCCGCCCTCCCCCTCGCGAATATTTATGTAACGTGAGCACTCTTTGGCAAAACATGGCAGCCAAACCGCCCATCTGATGACCTTTGATCGGACGGCTGGCAGGCCCGATCAGCAGTACTAGTACTGCAAATTCCCCAGTGTTACCAAATACGTACGGCTGCGATTTGCGCTCCCATGTACTAATAGTCGTACTTATCCACAGGACGACTAGGGTTCGTGCCCGGGTACCGGGTACCGGGTACTACATCCCCGGTACCGGCGTCATAAATATATCGCGTACTACCCGGTACTACACGGACAACCTTGTACCTTGTACGTCAGTGCCATGTACGCTTCACCGGGCTGGTACGACTAACAGAATGATGACAAAAAGGATTTATCGCCCGCCGGCAATAACGCCGGATGTACTCGCACGTAACTGGATGGACGTGCCGCCACCAGCAGCAGCCTTCACGGATAAATAATAGTCGCTAGTAGTAGTGCTTCGTCACCTGTATGTCACATCTGAATCTCACAGTGATTGCATTAAATCCCCTTGTTTGCACTCAATTTCACTGTTTGCCCGCGCAAAACGTACAAAATTGGGCATGCGCAGAGCGGATGCGAGGAAAAACCTAAGTCAGGACGCGCGCCACCCCATCGATTCATTGCGTTTGACGTCGTATGATTGTGGGGCAAGCGTGCGCCGAGGGCGCATACTTACCCCGGCCTACAGATACGCACGTACATCACCACTGTCTATCATTGTATTGTCAACATGTCCAAAACGCACTTCTTATCATCTGCATTGAAGCGGTGGTCGTTGACCCACCTGCGTTCGTTGTCGACATCGAGTTTGTGGACGTTGAGCGCGGCACGGAGTCTTGCAAGCTCGTAAGTGATCTCCATGTGCCTAATGCCGTCGGGGGGCAACGAAGCACCGCACTCTCTATTCGCCTCTTCCTGCAATTGCACTAGGCCGAATGTGAGGTGGAGGCGCCGACAAGACAGGACGGGAGAGGGTGCTCGACGAACACCGAACGAGAAGGCGACCGGATCAGCAACGGCACAAGACGCCGGTGTCCAGCTCGCACTGCTCCTCCGCGGCAGTGACAACACGGGCGGGTCCAAGGCTACCAAGGTGCCACCCGTGCACGAGCCCCGCCCCCATTCCCATCCGGGGGTGGAGGCGGACGGAAGGCTTGCGATTCAGAGGGCCGAGGACGGTCGTCGGGTCCACCCAGGCAGCGGGTCGGTGGGGGAGGGTGGGATTGGACTAAAAACCCGATATTGAACACGGGTATTTTGTGGCGCATTATTCGACGGCGGTAACAGGATTCGTACGCGCGGGTACCGGTCCGGCTACCGAGATTACTAAGACATGTTATCATCATATCACGTGCATGCTGCGATGTAGTATATTCTTCATTCGGAACCTCCTGTCCCTCCTCTATGGTGCGCCACGATACGCACCGAATCCACGCTGGCGGGTGACGACCCCACTGCCGCACCGCCCTGCTACTTGGGCAGTGCGACGAGCGCCATCGTATCTGCCCGCCTGCGCCCCGATCGCTGATGGGCATCATCGGTACCCCCCAGCAGAAGCTACATAACCTCTACCGTTACTTGTCGTAGCGTCGTCTCGCTTGCCACATCAATCCCCCGTCTATCCTGCACAACGCAACTCATCGCACTATACCACAATGTCTACATTCATGGCTGCCGCTCGTGCGCCCGTGGTAGCCGGTAGCGCCGTGGCCGGACGCCAGCCCTCTCGCGCGCGCGCCACCGTCCGCTGCGAGGCGCGATCCGCCTCCCGCAGCAGCGCCCCCGCGCCCGCTGCCGTCCTCGAGCTGTCCCGGCGCGACGCGATGCAACTGGCGGTGGGCACCGCCGTCACGATGAGCGCGCTCCCCGCGGCGGCGGCAAAGACGCCAAAGGGGTTCCTGGGCGTGCGGGACCCGGCGGACGGTTACCAGTTCTTCTACCCCTTTGGCTGGCAGGAGGTGTCCATCCCCGGCCAGGACGTCGTCTTCAAGGATGTTATCGAGCCGCTCGAGAGCGTAAGCGTGAACCTGCTGGAGGTTCCCGACAAGGAGAGCATCGCGGAGTACGGGGACGTGAACGAGGTCGCGTTCACGCTGGCGGACAAGGTGCTGACGCCGCCCAGCCAGCCGGTGCAGATTCTGAAGGCCAAGGAGGACGTCTTCGAGGGCGTCACCTACTACACATTCGAGTTCCTCGTGGATGCCGGAAACTATAAGCGCCACGCGCTGGCCTCCGTCTGCGTGAACAACCACAAGTTCTACACGATGCTGACGGGCTGCAACGAGCGGAGGTGGAAGAAGACCGAGGGGAAGCTGAAGCAGATGGTGGACTCTTTCTCGACCTTCACCATCCTGTAAACGCCCGCCACCCCCCCCCCCCCCCCCCCCTCTTTCATTCCCTAAATCGCCCATCTTTTGTATTGGGCGCCCGCCTGCCGCAGCGTTCTCTTTAAGCTCATTTCCCGTACCGTACTCTAGCCCCTTCATTGCACACCTCGCCCTGATGCAGGAGGGAATGAGGGGGGCTATTTGCACACCACCGACGCATTCCTTCACCCACCCAGGCTTCCGTCCGCCCAGACTGCAGTCTCTGTATCTGCACCGCTGCGCAGCCCGCCCGCTGGACCCCTGTGGAACTTGCTGACCCATCCCAGAATCCGCCTCTGATTCCATCAATGGCATCCATGCACCCTCCCCTCTGTCCTCTGCATGACCTGGGCACGACACCCTCAGCGCTGATATCAGCCAGGTGATACATGCTGCGCGGGAATGTAGCAGCCCTGGATGTCACCTGCACCGCAGCGCCCTGCATGACCTTGCTGCGCGGTTGGCGCGCCCTCAATGTACAGTGGGCTGTCCCATGAGGGAGAAGGGGACTCTGCGCAGACAGAGGGCGGGCGGGGCGACTCACTCCCGGACATTTGCGTTGCCGATGATGGCAGAGTACAACATGTCAAGATATGCTTATAATTCACCACCCACGAGAGCAGTCCAGCTGTATTACCAGGTGCCAGGAGTAGATCAGGTGGTACCACTGCGCCATTGTATGTGAGCTGACCTCATGTTGCGAGGCACATATCGTTTGGTGATCCTATCATCGGAACAGCAAAAGCACTATACGTGTGACGTAGCTTCATAAAACGCGCGATAGCGGCTGCTGGAGTAGTTGGGGGGGGGGGGGGGGGGGGAGGGGAGTCTCGCGCACTGTTCTGCTGGATGTGGTTATACGCGGTGTGGCGGGGGCTCGGGGTTGTTTCAGGCGCCGGTGGCGTGCACCTCATGCAGCGGGCAGCGTGGCCTCCCCTGCCAAAGCATGTGCACGTTGCTCACCAGCCGCGATGGGTGGCTCCCGCACTGGCCAGCATACGCGTCGGCAAGCCGCAACCGGCGTGGCAGCACGGTCATCACAAGCATCTGTTGTGAACCCAGCTGTGTGGTATCGCAGTTTTCCTCTATGGACCGACGGATGGCGCTTCTGAACTGCCGGTATATGCACGAACCATTGTGCTGGTAGGGCCGGCCTGCCTCGGTGTCGCTGGCGCGCTGCGCACACCTCTCAGTCGCTTTCCGCACAAGTCGGCCTCCGCTTCCGCGGAAGTTGTTGCCGCAAGTGCATCCGCTGGGAGGGACCCCTTTCCTTTTATATGTTTCCTTCGTGAGGGACGTGAACATTCTTCAAAGGACTGTATCCGAACTGCATCTGAACCTGAATCAACAAGAGACATCAGATGTGCAATCGACAATGGATACTGTGACGCGATGAGTCGATCCACTCGATATGAAGAGCGCATGCATGCTGATTGGGCCGCGACTGTGGGATTGCGTTGACACGCCGTGTCATTCACTCCACACGGTCTGAATTTTGGACTTCAGACCCGATTGTTTAATAATCCACCTCGTTAAGTTTATTCTCCTACCTGCCCTCCTATAGAAACAGAAGGAATAGGGACTGCTTTACTATATAGCATGGCAGCTGTGACGACTGGCAGCAGCTGACGGTGTTGTTTCTGGCTTTCTGCTGGTGTCGTCGGCTGTTGCTGCGCACCCATCTCGCAGTGTAGTCGGCAATACGGGTAGCGGCGTGCAGTGGTGGAGATTGACAGAAACTGTTGCACAGCATCAATAAAGGCACGGGCACAAGGTCCCACAGGGCGAGGTGGGCGCAGATACTGTCGCGGTCGGTGCACATCGCCCTCACCACTACTGGTCGGAGGGTTCATGCAGCTCCATTCTACTCCATCCTGCTACTGCCGTCGCTTTGCCCGGCCGGCCGGCAGCAAGCGTGCGCTACGTCTGTGTTGACGCTGCATTCCCTTCCCGCGCGTTGATACGGATGCCGACGCACTTCGAAGAGCGCGCCATCAGCATTTGCTATCAGTATTTGTATACAAATTGGGCGGGTGCATGCCGGCGCATATGGTAGTTACTTTCTTAGATTCGTCATCAACAATACTTCGTATGTAATCAGTGTCAAGTTATGCCAGAAAAGGCATTGCGCTCTAAAATGAAAAATGAGCAGTTGTTCTTCAAAGTGCGTTGGTACCGTCCATAGATGCATATTGCCGTGCTACTATATGTAGTTAACGCCTGAACCTATATAATTAACTATATAATCATCACAACACGAAATGCCCTTCTGCTCACTACACGTGCGAAACCACCTAGCATGTTGTTCTACTTTGGGTTGACATCGCGATGGAGGGAAGCGGTGTGGTGGGAAAATCGATCTTTGCAGCTTTGGGGTTGCGTTCGGCTGAGTCCACGCGTCAGGCTTATGTGTTGTTGAAGCATTGGGATGGGCTGATAATGAGCGCTACATTATCGATGTTGCGGGCGTCGGTGCCCGCACTAATACGTGCTGGGTCAACGCCGGTGCACATTTGGGACATGGGCCTGGCGCTGCAGCCTTCGGCGGTGAGCGCACGAAACAGTCGGACAATGCTGCTTGATTCTTCCCAGGCGACCCGTGCAGCACATCATTCATCGGTGTGGGCGTTCTGTGGCGGAGTGCACGGAGGCGCTTGGGCGCCTCATCCGTGGCGCTGAGTGATGTCTTTGCGGTGCGCATTGCTGCCAAGACATCGACCCGCCGCTCAATTGTGCCGTTGCTGCGCGTGAGGGCATTCACGGCCCCATAACTTCGGAACATTCTGGCAGAGTCACCTGCTGAGTTTTGTCAGCTCAATGTGCTGGCATGGATGCGCTAATTTTCCTGCAGCGTGTCTCCGCTAATGTGCACGGCATTATGGGCGAATAATGCTGGCGATTGCTGGGACCCAGTCTTCCTTTGGCCACCATGTGCTCTGTTGGGGAGGGCAATGTCACCTGGCTGGGCGAGCTGGACTCATTGGTTGGTGGGTTCCCTTTTGGGTACATGCATGTGGTTGTTCTTGTCTGTCTTTTGGTCGGCTGGTTTCTCTGGCAATTGCATATTTAGGTGATTCAAGCGACACCGTTGCCGCTGCCTTTCCCGACATCGATTCCGCCAAGGCGGATCTCAGCACGCCCTCCGGCCCATCCCACCTAAAGATGATCTACGAGATGGGCGCCTCGGGCGCCAAGGCCGACCCCCACACCGTCGGGGGGCAGGTCCAAGGCGCCGGGAGCGCGGGCGGCTTTGACACGTTTTGGTGGGTCTGGACCGAGATCAACCAGATGAACGCCATGTGCAGTACCACCTGCCTGATCTGAGTCCAGCCACAGGTGCAACCAATGCCTAGGCAGTGTAGCTTGTGAAGCTCCTCCGCTACCAGGGGGGGCAGGCCGCCATGCCGGTGTATATATTGTATTGTGTATGTGTGCACCCATTTGAATCTGCTGCATCACATTTTCTGCGGCCGCTGGTATATATTGTGAACATTGCCATAGTGTAAAACCTCTTATTTTTATCCCTGCACCAACCCCCGTACTCGGCTTCCTGGGTTGGGCAGCCGGGCGCCTATAGCCTCAAGTGCCCCTCCCATATGCTAGCCCCTTATATGCACACTACTGCTCCCTCAAATTGGAGATGCCGAAGGCTGGCTGCCTAATACACTTAAGGATTTGCACCACACCATCTGCGCATCCCTTCACTCATCCACCCGCCCAGGCATGCATCCACCTGTCCGCACCGCAACCCAGCCTGGCTCCCGGAAAGCCCGACGTAACCTGCTGACCAATCCCGCATCTCGCCGCCCACCCCATCGATGGCCAGCACCCCCTGCAGCTATGCTCAAGCAGCGAATGCCGGCATCGTGAAGCCCATATAATAAGGGGTTGATAATGTAAATGAGCGTGGTGCAGCACAGGAACGTATACCCCTGCACCGTAGCCCCCCCCGGCACTTGCTGCGTGGATGGCGAGTCCTTAGCGCTCGAGCACAGCACACTCAGCATACTAGCACGACATCCGTGTTCATGGGGCCCGGGCTGCCTCGAGAGGGAGGCGAAGGACCTTTGAAGGCAGGCTAGGTGGCGGGACACGCGCCCCACAGCATAGCTGTGGTGTATTGCCAGGGTCATTAGTACCAAGCCACCGGAGCTGTTCGCACTATAGGAATGCACCCGCCCACCTAGGCCAGCAGCGCGTGGTCTGGGCTAATAGCTCTGAAGGACTATTACACAGTCGCAGATGGAAGCGAGTTGTGTACGGGACGCAGCAGCTGCTCAGGGCTGCCTGCCGCTGCGCACCAGCTGGCTGCCTGCCTGGATGACGGCATCGCGCAGGCGGGCTTGCAGGCTGGCGATGCTCGCGGCGAGAGCCGGCTCGGGCGGCGGGCCGGCGCCATCTCCCACCAGCAGCCCCTCCGCCCAGTCCTGCACGCGCTTCAGCGTGTTGAGCATCGCCACCACGCCCGCGCCGCCGAGCTCCGCCGTGCCAGCCGCGCCGCACAGCTTGTGCGCGACGCCGGCAGCAAACCAGTTCTCCGTGGCGGCCAGGAAGGCGGCGGCCGCGTCCTGGCCAGCGCTGCCGCGGGGCTCCCCGTCAGCGATTGCGTTGGTGTCCACCGGCACGCCGTCCAGACCGTTCATGCCAGCCTTTGCAGCCGCCTGCACGCGGAGACGGCACGCCGGAGCAAGCAACGCAGTCAATTGGACAAGCGCAGCAGTAGCATGAGCGCAGATGAGTTCCTTCACTGCCAGTGTGCGAGGGACACTATCTTGCCAGGCAGTGTCCAGAACGATGTATGAGCCAAACCCGTTCAACCTTAGCATAGCGGATGTGGATACCGTGATGCCAAAGACAATGGGATGTACGGGTAAAGGGCGGAGCGGGCGCTGCGCAGGTCTGATGCTTTATGGATCACAACCAGTAGTGTTAGCATGACAACCCACTACCAGAGTTTATACTGGAACTTTTAAATGCTGATTGTTTAGGGCAGTCAGGATAAACATTACCACAACGAAATTATCAATCAAAGATGTATGTATTGCACATGTAATGTACCGATATTTATGGTATATGCTTCCGAATCATCAATGACAAACACAATTGGTGGCAAGAGTGGAGCTGAACGATGATGCTGGCCTTGCGCGAAGAGAAACAAATATATATTTATAATATAATATATATATTATAAATACCTGTGCCAGAACTAATCAAACGAGTAGGAATGTGTCAGACTAGTATTGACATAGCGGAAATTTGAAGAGCTGTTGGATACAGCATGGTGCCCATATGCCGGAGCAGGGGCCACATGCTGTCTTGTGGAGGCTTCCGGAGCGGTGTCGTGCACCAGGCAGAACTATCAGGAAGGGGGGGGATGGGGGGGGGGGGGGGGGGGAGGGGGGCGGGCGTACCAGCCGATTTGCGGCCTGCACGCTGAGCAGTGCCGGGTCCAGCAGGGTGCCGTTGTCCATGGTGACGCCGCGGCGGTGCTTGGATGGCGAGGCGCTGGTTGCCGGTGCGTGGCTCTTGCGGTTGTCGCCCGCTGCGGCAGCAGGTGCGGCTGTGCTCTCCATCAGGGCGCCGCGCCGTACGCTGGGCCCGGAAGCAACTTGAGAGAGCACATCCTCTGCACCGCCCTCGTCTGTGACACGAAAGTGCACCATTAGACGCTATTCGGTTGACGAAGGCCAATCTAGTGCAATTGGAGCCCGACATCTACTGCAATAACCGCATGGTCCCACGAGTGCTGGGCCACCTGCAAGGGCGCATCCTATAAGCCTGAATTCGGGCAAGCTAACAGGCCCAACTGAAACATTCGCCGTAGTGGCGTAACGCTTTGGTCTATACATGACGTCTGACAGGCAAGGCAGGTTCATATTCGCAGTGCTATAATTCCCAGGTCAGCACCAGTATACGTCACCGTTGTCATACATGATACTTGCGATGTTCACAGTGACGCATTTATACAAGACCGGCATGAGGATGGCCACAATGAGATATATGTGCACTTATCCGGGTAAGTTGCGATTGATAAGACATGTGATAAATGCATGAGCGGTGAACCCCAGCCCCCTATTTAATCTGCACCACGGTTTCAGTCGTCCACATATGCGCCGAAGCGGTGTAATAAACACATGTGGCTGCAGAGGGTGTATGTGTTGGGGGGGTGGGGGGTGGGGGGGGGGGGGGGGGGGGGGGGGGCGTGCCTGCCCCCAGCTCCTTGGGCCAGCTCATCACGCGCTTGTTGATGCCAAGGTAGCCGTCCACAGCCGACATCAATCCCTGGGGAGTGCCGCTGTTCGCGGCAGCCACCACCGAGGTGCTGAGTTCGGCCATGTGCGCGACCGCCCTGCGCAGACACAGGCATCGTGTAGACTCAGCGGGCGATAATAAGTTGGTGGCGGGGCCGAGAAAATGGTCTATCCAAGTGCCACCGTGCTACCATTCAGTGCCACCGTGGCGCACCTCTCCGTTGCCCAGACTTCCTCAATGGCCAGCAACGCCTGCTGCAGCGCTACCTCCCGCTTCCGCAGCATATCCAGGCGCGCCGCCTCCAGCGTCTCATCAGGCATTTGCGGGGACAGTTCCGACGCATGCGGTCCGTCTAGGCGCTGCTCCAGGTGGCGGTAGGCGGCCAGCAGTGCGGATGGCGGCGGAGGCGAGGGCGCCGGCGGTGCCTCTTCGCGGTGGCTGTCCTTGGATGCCGGTAGGGCGGAGTCCAGCAGCACCTGATCCTCGCTGATGTTGTGCATGTCCATCGACATGCTTTGCCGGGCTGCGGCGCCCTGGCTGATGCGGTTGCGCCGGTGGGCGCTCTCTCGGCTGCCTGCGCCTGTACTGGCGCTCCGGTGGTGGGCGGCGACGCCCTCGGGCTCGACAGCGCCACTGCTGCCGCTGCTGCGAGCAGTGCGGCTGGTCTTGCTCAGACTAGACACGGTGGCGGCCAGGTGCCCGCTGTGTCGGCGGCTCAGGCCAACGGGCGACAGGTTGGTACCACTGCCGCGCATTGGCGTGGACGCATTGAGCCTTTCCCGGATAGAGCGGCTCCGGGCGGCGGACCTCTGGCTGCTCGCCATCTGTCCCATGCTTTGTGACAGGTCAACTGCAGCGAGGCAGGGGTCCTCGTATGTCGGCTGGAGGGCCACCAGCCGCTCCTTCGCTGTCGTCCTCCGCGCGCCGCTGGAGCACGGAGAGCCCAGCGCGAACGGCGAGCTCAGCTTGCCCGCCGTGGTGCCCCCGCCGAACCCCCCCAGCTGCTCCACGACGCACACCATGTCCGTCGGGAGGCTGCCGCCCTCTTCATCCTCCCGCGTGATTCTTCGGGAGCCGGTGTCATCCTCGCCGGCATCGCTGCACGGCGCACCCAGCTCGCTGCCCCACCGTGACAGGCGATCCTCCCGCGGAGGAGACGAGGAGGGGCTCGACCGAGCCTCCCCCAGCTCCTCGCCGTCCGCCTCGTCAAACGTGTCCAGCAGAGCGGCCCGCAGGCTCCCGCGCCGCCCCTGACCCCCGAAGCAGGCGGTTTCCGGCGGGAGGCACCACTGTCCGCGTTCGCGCCCGCCGCTGCGGTTCGCCGCGACTGCTGCGTCCATTACTCACTAGCAATAATTCGTTTGATTGCACGACGCGCCGGCCGACGCTGATGGCCCGGTCCGCCACCTCCCCTGAGGCGGCGAGAGCGGCGAAGCGGCCGTCAGAGCTGCCGAGTGGCTTAACGGTCCGTTACAGCGCACCTGCTGCTCAATAGCTCGACTGTGAGCGCTGGTGATGTGCAGCTATAGGCTAGTCGGGCCCAGTACCGGGGCAAACGCCGGTGCGGATAGCACCGTGTACTGGTGGACGGAGTAAAACCGGGGCGTCGTGCTTTTTTCCACCAGGCTCATTTCAGTGCTCGCGAGTCGCGGCAGCTCAGCAAGGCGGCGACGGTGCGTGACGCAGAGGGCTAGCCGTTGCAGGATTGTGCGCTTGCTTCGAAGGTTCTCATACTGCAGTTGGAAATGGTGTTGACGCAGGTAGGGGGCGGGCAGGGCGGCGGGCGGGTCCGGCCGTGTACTGCCTGGTGGGAGTCGACTGCGCGTGCGGGGGTCGCACAGGAAATCGGTGTGGATAATCGCTCACCTGCCCCTATCCGGCCGCGGCTGGCGAGACGCGCTTAGCCCCGCACAGACGGTTGGGGCACTGAATGATAGATGCAGGGTGGAGAAGGCGCGCGCGAAGAGGACACGAGAGCGCGGTGCCATCCGTGTGCGGCAGTTGCGGCTGTGCCCGGGACGATAGCCGAGTGGCTGGTCATTTTTCGCGCAGCAGATGGTCGTTGCCGGGCTGGGAGAGGAGGGGAAGGGGGTAGGTCCACTGCCGGGAACGCACCTGCCACACCGGCGGCCGTTGATGCGCCTGTATTTCGCCAGGGGCAGCTATACGGAGGCGTGTATCGAGCTGTGGAGGCGGGTGGAAGTTCACGGCGTCGCCGCACAGGGATGGTTGCAAACAAAACGCCAAACGACCGTCCGCAGCAGCTGCACGTCGGACTTCAAACCACCAAACCAATCCAGCAATAACGGCACCAACACGCTCCATCCGCGCCTTCTCTATCCGCGCCGATCACAAATATTGCGACTACCCATAGCGACTTTGTACGAGATTAGCGGCCCGCCTGGCCCGCCAGTTTTTTTTTCGCCCCCGGGACAGGGGCCCGCCAGTATCCGCCAATGTATCGGTACGGGTACGGGTAGTCGCTAGTCCCTGCTAATCAGCACCAGCAGTCGCTAATACTTTTAAAAGGATACCTGGTATATAATCGAAAACACCACAGCCGCCACCGGCCGACAACAACTGATGCATCCCAGAGCTTTTTTCCTTCCCCAGTCGTAGCGCTACTTTGCGTGCATTCTCTTGACGCTCTCCCTGTAACCAAAAAGATATCCCAGAGCGAGGCCAGAGTATTTGTTCCGGGAAACTAGATCAAATTGGCAAGAGTAGTCGCTAAGAGATTACCGGGATGATGTCCATCCTGGAACATTCCAATAATAGGATATGGTCGTTGCAATATGATAAATCAATAATGTTGTTTTCAGATAGAAACTATGAGTATACGTATTAAATTAGACAGGTCCGATTTAATGTCATGTTTTAGAACCCCCCCCCCCCTCTGCCCCCCCCCCTCTGCTTTATTTGTATTGATCTCACAGTACTTAGTAGAACATGCCCAAAGTTGCATAGTAACTAATACCACTGGCATGACTTTTTTTAATGGTTTCAATGCAGGGCTGTGTGCAGGAGGGTGTTCCCTGCCATATGCAAGCAATATGGAAAGGGGCTGGGGCACTTTTTGGAACATCACCATATTTATTATTTCACTCAGCATCATGGCAACCCAGCCAACCATACGGTGGCCCTATCCACCCCTCCATGTAGTGCTATGATGCTGCTAAGCTGATATATTTATGCCACGGCTATGTGTTGCTACTCTCACCGCGTTGCATTGCCATGCTGCCTGCCTATCAAGTTCTTGCATCTTCTCAGGAGAGTCGGCCTTGGCGCCCCTCACGAGCACTTGATAGCCAGCACGCTCACAGGTTTTGCACAAAGGCAAAACATTAATGTAGACAATCAGTAACACCTCATCTACGAGTCCTCCGTCTTCATCACATGGACATCAGCACAACGCATTATCAGTCGGAGCGGTGTGGCAAGCGTGCTGAAGGGGGGCTGGGGGCAGCACATAATGGCAGCATACCTCACGTGATGATCCTGCACACATTGCACACAAGGTGGGGATGCACTTCCAAGTGGGCCAGCGAGACGGGGTGCTTGTCCATCCTAGCCAAGCGCCGTCCAAGGATATGCCTGCGTGGATATAATAACGGCGGTGGCGGTGCGGGTATGTGCCCCTAGCCGCTCATGCACAGGTCCCAGCCGCGGAGAACTCTTAAGCACGTGAACATAAAGGTGAGGCCACTCACAAAGTGAACCCCCCCTCCCTCTGTTTATCCGGAAAGTAGAGTACTAAAGCATAACATTAAATCCGACCTGCCTTAGTGTACACTAAACATTTTATACTGTTACCACTGTACACTAAACATTTTATATTATTACCGGTTTCGCGGTTCATACTCGTAGCAATTATGTGGCACGGTGCCCTTGGTTGCCACATACAATCGGTCGTTGTATCTACGGCACTGCCCGCGCGTCGTACGTGTCGTCATCTAGCGGATGCGAGCAGCGACCAACATGCAACCAGCGACCATCTATAACATAGCGACTATTAACATACGACTCACGTAGTCGCTACTAGCATGAATTTAATAGCCCGCGTTGCACGTCGTTAGTGAGATTCTCAGACTTCCGTTCCGCATGAACGGAATTCCGGCAGTTCCGGCGGAATTCCGCGGAATTCCGTTCCGCCCCCCTGACGGAACGGAATTCCGGGCTGGAACTTCCGCCGGAACGCCCCAGAATTCCGTCTGTTGTATGTCGCTTCCGCCGCGAGTCAGCGACCTAGCGAAGATATGAATATATTTCGGGAACTATTCCCACTCATCCTCTATTCCTCACCACCCATGGCCCAATCCAAGCATTGATATGGCGGTCTCTATGTTGCTATACCCTACTGCTGTGGAGGGTTCGGGGATATTCACACATTTACATATTACACACAAAACATATATGGATGGAAACAATTATATTTGTACACCCGAACCCCAATAGACATGGCCAGAATTATATGCAAGAGCTGTTTAGTGTATGAGCTACTGCTCTTGGGGGTTGGTGGCTATTTGTAAGTGCCGACGTGCAGATGCATGACCCGACTCACCGCCCCCCCATTGCCATAATATTATGACTATTTTGATGAGCATGGATTATAGTGCAGACGCAGTGCAATGCAAAGACACATTACAACATTGAAAAAAAATACATTTGATATGTAAGGACCCCCAGCCCTCCCGTCTTTGCTGCAGGCTACCAGTCGTGTACTTGTCGAGGCTGATGTTGTCGCTCATCGTAAGTTGTTGCTCCAAAGCATATCATCAACAATGTATTCATTGCTCGTACTCATTGTAAATTGTGAAAATCGAAGTCGTCGCTGTTTGGATCGGCACACTTCACGCGATCGATGATTGACGCCGCAAACTGTGCCTCGGTTTTGATCTTGGTGTATGCAGCGAAGTTGCCAGAGTAGGTCTCCATGCCATAGGCGCTCTTCATGTTGTCGGCCACCTCTGTCGCAAGGTCCAGGTTCTTGTGAATGAACACATGGGCGCTCACATTCTCAACACTCATAATGTTGCGGAGGGACCGAGTGACCATGCCAGCGAGGGAAAAGATACGCTCGCACTCAATATGGCTTGCATGGATGGCTAACACCATGCACGCCATCTGTGCTATCAAGGAGAATTCAACTTGATGCTCGCGCCACCAAGTAAGAACGTCGCATTCAGTGGCAGGAGTAAGGGGATCTGGGCAGGTCTGAAAGGCCTTCAACTATTGCTTAATGACTGCCGCCCTCCTTGTGCTGAGCGGCTACATCCTCATCAGCAGCAGCTACGTCAGCCTCATCCTCGTTGTTGTTGTCCTCATCACAGAGAGCAATGCGGTGCTTGAGGGCTTGGGGGGCCGGCTGGTCATTCGCAACTCGAGCCGCAACAGCGGCAGTGGCCTTCTCAGACTCGATGTGCTTCGATAGGGTGAGCAAGGCAGGTAGCAATACATGATCCTCGTAGCCACTTCTCATGACTTGAAACAACGCCGGCCGTCTATGTCCAGGGAGCCGGCGTCGTCATGTTGTGTCAGTATGAAGACCTCACCGAGGCAGAAGCGAGGATCTAACATGGTCGCCATGCTGAGCTCGGGCATGAACTCCGTGAAAGGCTGCAGCACATTCGAGATGATTGTTTTCCATGATGGCGTCCCTCATGTTGACCTGCAGCAAGTTAATGCCATGATACAACCTGCAACATGATTGCATTGCGATTATTAGTGTTTATTTGATATATAGACACACGGACAAACAAGTTCCAAAGTGAACGGAAGGGGGGGGGGGCGGACGGCCGGCGGGGGGGGGGGGGGGGGATTACTCCTTGTCACCCTCTTCCTGCACATGCGGCTCAGTCGCCTTCTCCACATGTTCAGTGGTTGGTGGTGCGGCAGGCGAAGCTGGTTGCATGTTTAGGTAAACCTCCAACTTGGCCAATGAGTGGATGGCATGGGACAGCGCATCCAATGGCAACCATGGGACTGTGCCTTGGTGACTATCTTGCCGGGGTAGTTGAGAACTACAGACTCCACAGCAGCAGCCACCCTCCACTCATAGCCCTCAATCTTCCGCCCCCTCAGGTGAGAGGTGGCGGCCAAAACGCCGCGGTACATGAAGTCCGGCACCTTGCGAGCGTTCCAACACGGACACGAGCATCCGCCAAGTCCCTTGGCAGCACCACCGTCGTCAGCGGCCATTGTATATGTGCTATTATTAGCTGAGCAAGCATGCATAATAGCATGGGGGGGGGGGGGGGGGTTCGTACGCTGGTGATGCGTGTTATCACATGGGTGATGAATTCACCGCTTTCTGTCTCACAGTTGCGTAGGAAGTGCGCAGCGCATTTCGACCCTTCGACGACTTCTTTGTCTATGTGATGCAGCTTTGCGGGCGGGTGGCTATGGTCCCATCGATGCAGCGCTGCAACCGAGCACAACACACATTGCGGTTAGAATAATGAAGGGTGGCAAAACAAAGAGACAGGTGGGCGAGAACTTACGTCCAATTGCATGGATTTGGCGGTAAGCACAGCGGCATTGCATGCACATCCATTCAACAGATGTGCGAAGCACAGCGCCACATATGGGCGGAGAAAACCAAGAGCGGCGCAGCTTGTCAGGCGGCCCTCCGCAGCAAGAACTCGAGTAGCAGTGGCAAGGTTGGCAAGGTTGGCGCTATCCTTCACGATGGCGATGATGCAGTCCAGCATTCCGTACCCGCGCAGAGCAGGAGCGACCCGCTTGGCGATATCATGCCCAGTTGTGTTGTCCGTATTGCGGTTGAAAATGTCGATGTACTTGTGGTACCACCTCCAACTGCTATCGATAAAGTATATGTCAGTGGATACATATATAGTGTCCTCCGTCTTCCGGGACATCCACAAGTCAAAGTTTATGGCTACAGCCCGCACACATGTGACTCTGTGAGGCACAGAGTACAGCATCGATCTCTGATTAGTATCAATTTAGATGCAACTGAGAAGCGACTCATTGTATGATCAGCGACGGTATGTAAAGGGGGTTGCACATCTTTGAGGGCGCGCTTTATTGCCTTGGTGCCCTCCTCCTTTGGTGCATGCAGTAAGACATTGGTGAGCTTGTTGCGGGTTGGTAGCGGCATCGTTGCGTCGATGAACCACATGGAAAGCCTTGAATAGGATTCTCCACGGTGGAGAAGACCACCGGTTGTAGACGAATAGCATGCACATCAGCCTCCAGCAGAAGGCCACCACCTTCCAGTCGTCGACATGCCGCCTCTTCTTCGTCAACTTGAAGTGGTCGGCGACGACTCTCGTCCCGGTGCCGCAGTCAGGGCTCTTTTGGTCAGTCTCATTGGCGCTAGGTGGGGTCGTCTTGCCCTTGTTGCCGAGAAGGACTTGCACCTAAGGCAGCGATAGCACGCATTAGCGTCGGGCAAGAGAATGATGAGTAAACGAGAAGATGTCTTGAAACATTCATATGCGTTTTGCTATCGGTTGTACTCAATATTATTATCGGAATTGGCTTCGATATGTTTAGAGATCTCGCAGAGCTCATCATATGCAGGTCCTCCCGAAGGTACTTCGTGCAGTGGTATCACAACAAGGCATTGCTGTCCTTTTTTGGAGTTGTACGAGATGACGTGCTTCGGTTCGCGACCGGATTTATCTTTCGCGAGCTCATGGGCCCACCGGTCCACGTCGTTCTCGTCCTCAACAAGAGGGACTTGAGGGTGCAACTTGCCCGTTTTTGACGCTGACAGATAAGACACTCGACCTCTAGCACCTCACTCTTGTCCGAGAGCGCATCCTCTCCATCGTCGGGCTGGCACTGGGGGTCGGATGAAGAGAGCGCACACAGCATATGTTGCCTTTTGCGTTTGACCCCGCCGGGTATTATCCGTTAGCTTCTGACAAGCTGATAACGAGACGGATTGGCGCGTCATCTTCGCCCTCGGGTTGCTGAGCAGTATCGTTAGTATAGTCTTAAAGCGCTCGGGCGGGGTGAGGTTGGGTTCAGCCAGTGGGGCGTCCTCCGCCGATGGCCGCGGATGCTAGGCGGTCGGGTTCGACTCAGCATCCTCCGCGATGTAGTGCCTCCCATCACTCGGATCGATTAAGTTTATAGGCGGACCGTCCGCCCCAGCCTTATTGTGAAGTTGGCGGCGGTGTTATTCCGGTGTGGGAGGTGGAGTGGTTGTGAACGACGTGCCAAGGGCGCCGGCTATTTGTATGACGCGCAGCACAGTATTTGGGGCTCCGGCGCATCGGCTCGCACTCGGCGTCGAATCGTCGTTGGTTGCCAAGGACATGCATAGGAGGGCTACTATTGTTTATGTACATCAGTATAGTTTCCGTACAGTCTAAAACCACCGACAATTCACGTTGAACAATCGAAACCCGCTGGCACAATAATTCAAATTTTAAATTGCTATACATGACCCCGCATTACACTTATGCACGGGCTGATGAATCGACGATTCCTCCCGCCCGATACGCCTTCTGAACTGAGTTTACCGGTTCATTTCTCATCGGTATTGTACGAATTAGATCAAGTGCAGCGCACCATGAGTTATTTTCCGGGACAAAACATGGAATTTTCTAGAGGCACTTCACCCCCAGCACTTCCGCCGCATTTTTGAGATTCTTCCGTCCCGCCGGAAGTGCCATGGAAGCTAAGTATATCCGTGTATATCCCGTTACCGGGTATACTGGTTTCAAACTTGCAATCGAGTCTGATTTTGCAAAAACAGAAAAGGTGCAAGGGCTATAATGTACATTGAAGCGAGCTAGAAGATGGCAGACGCGCTGCTGGTGGCCGTCTTAAGTAGCTCCTTGCTTGGTTGGGAGCGCGGGGCTCACGGGCGATGGGGCAGCCCGCACTGAAACCTGATGGGACCGGTAACTTAACCGGTTGAAACCACCAACCGACCGTGCGGGTCGCGATAGGACAGTTAAACTGTTGGGAAACCCCATACACCAGTTTAGATCATTTCAAACTTGCAGTCGAGTCGGTTCCACTCGGTTCGTTTACGATTGCGAGCGTGGACAGTCGGCAGGCGTGCCGACCAAACGAAGGCGGAAGGTGTCTTGAGTTGTAGTAGTAGGGTCTCGCGCCGAGAGGTTAGAACCTCGATCGATGCGCATGCGCATAACAAACGCGGATGGGAGATGTTGACGGCATGAACCCCGGCGCAATTTACGCCAAACTTGTGGCGAATTCAAGGCGCCATCTCCCGACGGCCCCGTGCAACATTTGCCGCTCGGTGCGGCGCGAACCATGATTATAGGCCAGTAGGAACGGCCGAATTGGCGACGAGTGCCCAACGGAGCGACACAGGTACAAGTAGGACGAGTACGACGAGCTGCGCGCGCGGGCGCGCAAGCGCGCCGCGTACTACAACTACGTGAAGTACGGTACGTTGTACGCGACGCGACGGTAACTCTGCACAGGTACTGGCGATGTACATTACAAGGGTGGACACGCAACCCCGCGCGATGACAACGGTGTACGGCCGCTGCCGTCACCAGCGGCGGTCGTCCCGCCGCTTCGAATCAGGGGCGGCACCTGAAGCGCACAACGCATCGGGGCGCGGGCACGTGGTAACCTGTGTGGTCGTGCCGTACCGGTTCTTATATGTGTGTCGGGGTCGGCTGTCGGCGGGGTCGCACAAGACCGCTAACTCGGTAAGTTGTCGACGCGAGTTTCGCATCATGGAGTGCGGTGAGGCGGCCGCCGCTGCTACACCAACGATGGCTGCCGACCACCTCACAAGTCGCAGACCTACGATGACGCCACCAAATTCACAAGTCGCGTTTAGTGGGGGAGCTGCCCCCCCGGCGGGCAGCTCGTGTTGTCACTGATGAGATGTCGAGACGTCGGGAACGGATTTGCCGGCGTAGTGGCTCTGGTAGCCTACGCCAACCCGTAGCGATGCCAATGACGTCGGGGCGAGGGTGACGACGAGGCGGCCGCTGCTGATGCACCAACGACGGTCGCCGAGGTTCCAAACCCATAGTCAGACAGGGATAGTTATAATCATCACGAGATGTCGAGCACGCCAGGTGGTGGAGCTTCCCCCCGGCGGGGACGGAGCTGCTGCAAGTTGCTGTCGTGGTCCTTTGTGACGACGACGACGTAGTATGCTGACGCGCCGGGACGAGCCGCGCAAAACGCCTCCCACTGCGACTACATTAACAAACTACGTTGCGCAGCACGGTTAGGGCGAGGGCAACAAGCCCTCTGAAAACACAAGCGCATGAGCGGCGCCGTCCCCGTAACGGACCAAATATACGCGGGTAGTTACGACATTTAACCACAAGGTGTAACGTCCGTCGGTGCCACGACGCCCTACTGCGAGGAGACGCGGACCCGGTTGAAGTGTCTCGCATGGCGGCAAGCGGCTATCCCGACGACACGGACGTCCTCCTCCGTCCGTGCCGATTTTTTGCGCGGTAGGCATACTTGTCGTCGTTGACAACCGTAGTGGCGAGCAGCGGCCATGGTACCCAGCGCGCACAGTCACCTTACCTAACCTCAAGTATTGAGTACAGCGAGAGGGTGCTCCACTGCAGGAACCCACGAAGGCCTAAACTGCGACTCGGCTTCGGGTGTTGAGGTTTAAACCCCCCCCCCCCCCCCACCCTCCCCAACAAGGACCCCCCAGCTCCATTTCCATACCGTGCGCATCGCCACCCGAAAACGTCCCGGCTGCAAAGCCAAGGCAAAAACGGATAACGACTTCGGGCGCAAGAGTAGGGAAAACTACACTACCGAGGGGCTGTCTATCGTTGCATGATGTAACGCATGTGCGCGGCACGACAACTCACTACCGGGAAAAGGAACCTCGGTGCGGACTTGATCAGCCTATGCGACCTTCGCGCGCACAAGTATGCGAGGCCGCTGCCGAAGGTAACGAGCTGGAAGATGGAAGACGAGCTGTTGGTGACTGTCCTAAGTAGGTCCCCGGCCGGGAGCGTAGGGCTCGATGAGGCAGCCCGCACTGAAACCTGATGGGACCGGTAACTATCCGGTTGAAACCACCACCATACCGTACGGGTCGCACTAGGACAATAAAAAAAATTAATATCAGTGCTTTAACATATGCGCACTACAAACAAAACTACAAGCAACTATGAAAGGTTGCCAGCAAAAGAGAGACATTAGCCTGAAACCAAGGTCAAGCAGGAGGCCAGGGAGCCAAGAACCAAGGAAGAACCAAGGGAACCACGAAGTAGCCAAGCTGCCATGTACCAAAGGGTCAAGGGAAGCACCGAAGCCACGGAACGACACCTGAAAACAAAATAGGAAACATGAAAACAATGGGGAACACCGCCCCGGGGTAGGCCATCAGCCGCGGCGAGAACTAACGCTTGCAGCCAATGACCCGGGTCATAGCAACACATGCCGACGAGCGACGCGACGCAAGCGCAGGGAGCGCCATCACGTGCCGCGCTCGCCGCCGCGACCCGCGAAGAACGTTGTCTGCATGTGCCATGTTCAATGAAATTATTGGGAAACTCCATAAACTAGTTTAGATCAATTGCATCAGTGCATTAACATGTGCGCACTACAAACAGAACTACAAGCAACTATGAAAGGCTGCCAGCAATAGAGGGACATAAGCCCGAAAATAAACAAGGTCGAGCAAGAGGCCAGGGAGCCAAAAACCAAGGGAGAGCCAAGGGAACCACGAAGTCGCCAAGCTGCCAGGAACCAAAGGGGCCACCGCTCTGGGGTAGGCCATCAGCCGCGGCGAGGACGCTTGCAACCAATGATCCGGGTCACATAGCAACTAGTTTAGATCGTTACTCGATTGCGCCGCGAAAACGAGTAGCAACTAGTCGCTATTTGCTACTCCGAACTCCGACGGCGTTGGCGGCAGACGCTGCTCCCTTGCGAAGGCTGTGTGAGGTCCAGGAAGTGCCGGCGGGAGGGGCAGCACCGACAAGACGGACGGCTGTAGACAGCCAGTCCGACATCGTAGCGGCGGTCCAAGGTTTTGACTGCTCGCTTGGGGTGACCGCCCAGACGTTTGTTTCAGTCTAGCAACAGTAACTAGGAAGATAGACTGTACGATTTCGATGAAATGGTGCAGGAGACGTGCAACTCGGGGGTGTTCTGACACCGGAAGGAGAAGCACGCGCATGTCGTCGGGTCCCCGTCGGCCAGCGCGGCCCTTCTCGCAGTACACCTGCAGGGTAATGTTATCATTATAATCGTCGACATGCACATCCCGCACTCGGCAGGAGACGCCAGTAAGTCCCCTGGCAAAGAACATGAAGTTGACAACCGAGGCCACGAGGGCTCGGCAGTCGTGCTGGTACTCTGTGGTGGGAGCAGACACAATCAACTCGGCCTTCGCGACGAAACTGTAAGCTACATCAGCAGACCGAGGAACTCGCAAAGGGGCGGCTTCCAGACGGCGCTGCCGTAGAATCAGCCCACGCCTAGCTGCAGTAAGATGTAGGCTGTCCTTGGCGATTGGGTCGAGGTTGTGCGGCTCGAAGAACGTGTTGATTGCGGACAGGTAGGGTTGCAGAGACTGAGCTCCAATGTGCCCTCGCTCACCAATCCAGGCAACGTACCGGACGACAGTAGCAGTGGTCGCCTCTAGCGGGCTGATGCTCTCGGAGTCGTGGCAGAACTCCGCGAACTGAGACAGTCTGCCGGCGTAGCTTTTGAGTGTCTGAGCGGTGAGGGAGCTGGAGAGCAGGTCGAGCGTCCGCTGTCCCAACTCGTCCGAGCCGAAAGCATCTTGCAGTCGAGATCGCAGTGAAGCAGCCCGGGGAGCGACAGCTTCGGGCTCGTCAATTACGTATGTAAGTGCGCCATTTTACCGACAGAGTACCCGGGGGGCGACTACTGTTTGCAAAGTACTCGGCAGCAGCGGCTAGGTTCCCGGCGGTTGGCCGGTAGTTGCTGGACTACAGGTTTGCAGTAGCACCGGTACGGGTTTGCGGGGCTAGGTTCAGGTAAGAGGGCCGCCCCGCGCGCCCTTCGCGCTCGTCGTAGCGTCTGTCACGCGCTTAACGTACACGCGCGAAGCTTGGTCGTTGCGAACCAATTGTAACACGCAGTGTGACAACCGACGGACGCAGTGATGAAATGGTACGGGAGGCGGTTGGTTGAGCCGCCATGTACATGTGTGCGGATGGTTGAGCCGCACTCGGCTGTAGCTGTAAGAAGCGCCGCACCGAGGAAGGTCTAAATGAAGTATGTAAGGTGGGGGGGGTCAGGTTCTGATACATGGCGCTCATCCCGCCGTTGAGCTGCAAGGGTGCGCTTTGCGGCGGTCACCGAAAGGTGGCCTCGCAAGGCTCTAGCAGCTCCGACGAGAGGCGCCCCACACCGTCACTCGTGCTCACCTCCCCGGCCACGCCCGCGTCCACCGCCACGTCCTCGTACACGCCCGCGACCTGCGGTTGCTGCCGCCACCCGAGCAGTAGCGGTTGCTTTGGCGCTGCTGGCCACAGTCGCCTCGAAGACGCGACGCTCGTAGTCCCTCACGAGGTCCCCAAAAATCGCGGAACCCAGATGCTCAGAAGCAGGCTGAAAGTGCTGAGCTCGCAGCACGTCCATAACACCTTGGTCACCGTGCACACGCTTGACGTCATTATGCCTCCGTAGGAAGGCCAAACGAAAGCGAAACGCCTTGTCGATGGCTTCGGCGTGGGTCCGAGCTCTCGCGAGGTAGGGGATGAAGTCCTGATTTGCAGCAGGGACGTAATAAGGCAGCAGCTTGTCAAGAGCCACGAAAAGTGCGGCCATGTGGGCGCCGAAACACGACATCCATAGATACTCCTCCTGGGCCGGCAGACGCCGGTCATCCTGCTTGAGGTACTCGTTCGTTGGGTCGGTGCTCAAGGGGAAGAGTCCAGGCACCCGGCTGACCGGTAGAACGGCCTCGTAACCATACTCTGCTCGCTGCAGTAGCTCTGGCACCGCGAGGTAGTCATCCTCGTCACTCACGGATTTTGCTCCGACACGGCCGCTCTGGGCTAGCTCTAGCAAGTCGGGGCGCTCTGCGGCTCCCCCGCTGCCTGTCGGCTGTCCCGCGATGCGCTGCCCGGAACCGGAACCATGTGCCCCTTCTCCATCAACAACGCGCTCACGAGCCGTCAATTGGGACAACGCTGTTGCAAGCTCGCGCAGTAATAATGTAGAATGGGCCTTCACGTCTGTGTGTAGCGACTCGAGCGTCGGCTCAACGACGGGTTTTTCTCCATCTGGCATGCATGGTAACGCACGGACGTACGGATGAGAATATCACACACGGGTGGTGAGCCGGGTGTGGTCTTGAACAACTTGGAGTGACTTTGCTCGCAACAGGTTACGAGACAGTTTTAACATCGCTGCGTGTAACACAGCGAAAAATGGAAGATGGCAGGCTCAGCCGTTATGGCTGCTTTTATGTTGCACCCAAAAAGGGCGCAACGACAGGTGCCTAGTTCCCGTACCACTGAGCAGCACTTGTAGCTTAGGTCAAGGGAGGAAACCCCACATACTAGTTTAGATCATACTGTAGTAGCGAATTACATACACACGGCGATTTCACACACTGGTGCAACAAGTACCGGTACCAGCAGTGATCCAACAGTGTTGGAAATTCCGTCACTAGTCTTCAATAAGTTTTGCAGAATGCTTGGGCAATTTGCTTGATTACTATAACTGAGCGTCGCCTACCCAGGGCTCTCCGTAGCTGGATTCCTGCCGCCTAAGCGGCCGTCGTATCCCATAGACGCTGCAAGGGTTTCACTGCCAGTCCTGTCACGGGGGCGGGAAAAACCAGTAGTGATGGGTTTGGTTACACACTAACACGGCGTATAATAAGTTATTACATTAGGGCTTTCAGAAATGCGCACTACAAACAGAACAAACAGCAACTAAAAAGGCGTATATATAATCCTTATATAGTCGGGCGAGAAGGAGTCCTTACCGCCCCGCCGGGGCCGTAATCACATAAACGCTGATTTGCGACGCCGCGCGACGGAGGGTGAGGAACGCGCTGTGGCAGCGCAGGCGCGGCGGAGATCGGCTGCAGTCACTCCGGCTCTGTGTGGTTCGTCGTGCCAGTCGTTCTGTTGTCACCATTCAGGCCGCCGCCGAGAACCACAGCAAGCCGCAGTCGCGTCTGCTGGCGCCCCGCCACACCTGGGGTCACACCGCCGCCGATATCCGCAGCCCCGCACGTCGTGTTTTTCATCTCTCTTCTTTTTGACAGCACCGCACCGGCTGGGAAGGACCCCCTCTGCGCAGCCCTAGACAGGGCAGCCTACGCGCGTCTGGACTTGCTGCCATGGGAGGTGCGCGCTGGAAGGGGCGGCTAAGGCGGCTGGGGCGCTTTGGCGGCCGGACCTACCTACTCTATTGGGGGGCTGGTTGCAGTGCAATGGTGCCCCATGACGGCGGTACTCTAGCTTGAGTTGTCATAATAAGAAATTGAAAAGCCGCGCCGAAAATCATTTGGCTTTTCTATCTAGAATTGCCATCTCCACCAGGTACTTGCTGCCGAGCACCCCACCCGAGCAGCAAAAGCCGCAGGACGATGTGGTGTGTTGTATGTGTGTGGCGGGCGCGGGGGTGGGGGGGGAGTGGAGGCAGGGGAGAGGGCAGCTCAGTTGTCACCCCTTCTGCCCCCCATTGACTTACGTTAGCGGGCGTGCAGGCTACGTGGGCAACTCGGCGGACGTGAAGCGCATCCGCAAGCTCACAGAGGCGCGCGAGGCGGAGCGCAAGCGTGTGGAGGGGCTCATCCACCAGTCGGAGGATGCGGTGGAGGGCGCGGGGCTGCGAAAGTTTGGCGTGGGCACCTCAGAGGTGTGCGCCGGCGGGGGGTGGTGGGATGGGTGGGTGGGGGGGGGGGGGGGGGGGGGGGCACATGGTGGATGCTGTGCTGGGATAACGCGGGGTCTGATGATGGCGGTGGGGTGTGTGTGTGTGTGTGTGTGTGTGTGTGTGTGTGTGTGCCATCCGACGAACTCCCGCCTGCCTGTGGTGATGCCGCACCTTGCCAGGTGCTGGAGTCGGTGTTCAAGGCGGAGACCATCGGCCTGGTCACCAAGGAGCAGTTTGTGGAGAAGCGCGAGACGCTGAAGGAGCGGTGAGGGGCTGCCGTGCGTGTGTTTTTGGCGCTGGTGCGGTGTGTCTGTTTTGGGGGGGGTGGGGTTGGGGTCTTCGAGCCGTGGGCGGTGGGCTGCGTCAATGCGGTGTCTAACATATACAGCCTGGACCTAGCGGACAGTCACTCGTTTTTGAGGTTGGTTGTCCGCCTATTAGCGCTTGCGTGCGGTAGCGGATACTATCTATGCAGCTGAGATACACAGAACCACATTACAACACCCGAAATGGTATATTGTATGGTACATACTTGCGGCGCGTGATGGCGCTGGCGCCTGGCGCGGGCGGCAGGTACGAGCTGGAGGAGAAGAGGAAGGCGGAGGAGGAGGCGGAGCGGAAGCGCAAGGAAAAGGAGAAGCGCAAGAAGCAGAAGCAGAAGCTGGAGAGCCAGCGCGCCAAGCTGTCCTTTGCGGAGGAGGCGCGCACCTGGGCTGCCTCTCCGCCTTCTCGCCGCCCCGCTCCTGCCCACCCCCTCCCCCTCTGGCCTCTCAGCTTGCTGACTCCCCGGCGCGCAGGTGGAGGAGGACGAGGAGGCGGAGGAGGAGGAGGAGCTGGCGCCGGGGAAGAAGGTCAAGAAGAACCCACTGGTGGAGACGGACTTCTTGCCAGACAGGCGCGCCCTGCGTCCACCTTAGTCTTTCCCAAAGGCGGAAAGGAGGGGGGGGGGGGGGGGGGGGGACATATATTCATTTATATTCATATTTAGAGTTCTTTTAATATATTACAGACAGAGGGAGAAAGGGAGGGAGAGAGAGGCCTGGCATTTAGCTGTAGGGGGCTTCAGGGCATCACCGCATCTCAATTGGCCAAGCTGCCAAGCAAACCCTCCTCGAGGCAAAGAAACCAGGGTGTGTCCCTGTGTATTACTGAACAACTATCAGGTGGCCGCTAACCGGGTTCAGGGTCCCATGATGGCAGCTCCAAAATTAGGCGGCCGGCATTGCCAGCTCCGGGTGTTGAAGTGCCCTTTGCACTACATAAGCTTACTCTAAGTCTGTTTGTTCCCCTATCCCCCTACCGCTAATGGCGCTGGTCGCGGCGGCTGCCGAGACTGGCGTCGTTCTGTAGCAGCTGTCGGCTGCCTTTGGCCCGCATGGGGAGGAAGTAGGCTTCTGGTTGTCGGTGCCCAATCCATATTTTAGTCATGCTCTCACGTATCTTTGATGATGAAAGCCAGAACCACCTCGTCAAAGGGGGAGTCCGTCCTGATGAGGCGCGCGGCCCGGGTGCTGACGCGCTGTCCCTGCGTGCCCGCCAGGGATCGCGAGAAGGAGGAGGCGGAGCTGCGCGAGAAGCTGCGCAAGGTGCGGCCCCGCCCTCTCTCTGACCGCCCGTTTGCCTCTTTGGCCCTCCGCTGCTGACTTTTGGCGCCGTGCTGCAGGAGTGGGAGGAGAAGCAGGACGTGGTGAAGCAGGAGCGGCTGGAGATCACGTACAGCTACTGGGACGGCAGCGGGCATAGGTCGGCTGGCCCCCCCCTGCACCCCCCCCCCCCCCCCCCCCTTTCCCCGCTGCGGTGTCGCACCAACTATCACCGTGCATTATCATGTTATTTTTGATTATTTGAACGACAATGAAATAGGTATACAATGCACAAGTCATGAACGTGTGAACATACCTCAGTATTACCATATTTTCCAATATTTTTCTTGCTTGAAAAGTGATGGGATGTTATGCCCCTCTACCCTGGGGGCATGCTGAGCTCGCTCGCTGTGCTTTGCGATTCCTTTGCGTAGGAAAAAAGTGGAGGTGCTCAAGGGCGACACGATCGAGACGTTTCTGCGCAAGGTGCGCGAGCAGCTGGCGCCGAGCTTCCGCGAGATGCGCACCGCGGAGGTGGCCAACATGATGTACATCAAGGAGGACCTCGTCATCCCCTCCTCCATGACTTTCTACGAGCTCATCGTGAACAAAGCGCGCGGCAAGAGCGGCCCGCTCTTCGACTTTGAGGTCCACGACGACGTGCGCATCACCAACGACGCCACCAAGGAGAAGAACGAGTCGCACGCGGGCAAGGTGTGGGCGGGGGAGAGCTCCATGTGACTGTGTGGCTTTTCTGCTTGACATGCGTAAATCTGGGGATGGCTGTGTGTGTGTGGGCGGGCGCCTGCCATATGGCTGACTGTGGCCTTCATTTATGATGGATTAGCTCTTAACATCGTTTCAGTGTGATGCTGTTATTGTTTTCTGTGGCTGTGATTGGATACGTGGTCCGATGTGCTGCCACTTCCGCATATAATGGCGCCCTGGCTCCCGGGTCCCTTCGCTGCTCCACCCCTTCCATAACTCTGCTTTGTCCCGGTCCGCCATGCCTGCAGGTAGTCGAGCGGCATTGGTACGACCGCAACAAGCACATCTTTCCGGCGTCGCGATGGGAGGTACGCCTGCGTGGCTCCCCCCCCGCCCCCCCCCCCCCCCCCCCCCCCCCCCGGTCCCACCTCTATAGCCCAGTTCCCACTCTGCACCTGCCGGTGTATACCGCGTGTGGCGAGTGCTGACACAGGGGTGCCGGCTCTGCCTGCAGGTGTACGATCCGCAGAAGGACTACGGCGGGTACACAATCTTTGGCTGAACACCTCGCTATCCTTGCCCCCCTCCTCAACCTAATTGCGATGTGCCCAGCCCCTGGCTACGTCCCATACCCTTTACAATCGTGTAACGATAAACAGATCATGCGCGCATCGTCAATGGCTTTTAAATTATGTGGCGATGGAGACACATGAACCTACTGATGACAAGGGAATATCTCCTATGCTCACTACAGCAAGTCCGACTCAGCTGCGCCAGAATGGCGGGCAGAACGTGCCAGACTGTGACGTTAAACACATTGTGCCTACCGCCACATTTTGTAAGCATATATCGTGGGCGAAGAACTGGCGACTGGAGAATGCTGTGCAACATCATTAGTCACATAGCATGCCGGGCTCAGCATATGTATGCTGTCCTGCAGCCCGAGTTAGCAGTGTCGGCAACCCTGTTAACATTGCAATGCGCGAGTGCAAAGTGTGTTGCCATATGTCCGTAGTATTATGGCTGTAATTGAAGTCTATATATCTCAGATGTATCCAATGTTGCTATCGTGTGTACATACAGTAGTATTGCATACTAATATTAATGTTATTGATATATGGACCTGACGATGCACAGTCCTCCACAAAGCCTTCGCATGTTTTCTAGGTTTGATTTCGATTGGGGTATTGAGTAAACACGCGAATGGTTGATGAACACACTGTTGCAACCATCGCTACAAGCAGGAGCCTCGTGATAAGGGTGCACATACGGCGTGGAGTCAATGGTCAGCTAGAGGACTGCATAAAGCATTAGCAGCAACCGCCAGGCCACTTTTACTTGCATGCTTGATTTATAAAGCACAACTATTGTTTCAATCGCGCGCGCTGCCGACATTCATAGTAATTGTATTGCGCCCCTTTATCGAAATTAGGCCCTTGGGTGTTCTGTCATCAAGCCCCCATGTATGATCGGGAGCTGGCCAGCACTGCGCTGGCGGACTTGATGTGCAGCCAAACGCAATAGAGAATGCGAAAATAATCAATCATGATAAGGCGCAGCATGATATGACATGGTATGACATGGACATGGTATGTAAAACTGTTTTCTCAACCTCCCACTACCGGTGACTAGACGAGTATGCACACGGCGGCGGATTTACGCACGGCACTCTTCGCCGCGCCGTCGTACTCCGTGCTCTGTGTGTGGAAAAGTATATGTCGACAATTTGCAGTTTCTGCTGTATGCTAGAGCTCGTCATGTAAATGTAGTTTATTTAGTCGTAATTGTAGTCGTCGTCGTCGTCGTCGTCGTCGTATATACTGTACGTAAATAGTAGTCGCGTGCTGAGTACAGATGAATGGGCGCGTGGCCGCGCGCGCACGTCACCGCGCCGCCGCGCTTTTTCTGGCGGCCTCTATCCCATACTCGCAACGACGATGCGCTGCCAGCGGCAGGATAAGAACCCGCCTCCACACACAGTCTCACACAGACATTCACTCTGTCCGAACCTACTCACCACTCACTGCCGACGACTCCGCGCAGCTGACAAGCTTTCCTTGTTCTTACTGCGACATAACACTGCTCCGCGTAAGGTTGAGGAAGGAGGTGCGATGCTGCTCCAACGGGCGTTCATCACGCAATGCGGCGGCCGGCCGCCCTCTGCCGCGACCAACCGCAGCGTGCCGGCAACGGGTAACCCCCCCCCTTCCCCCTCGGCGCGCCTCCACAACCATACACACCTGGCCGGAAGCTGTTGGCATCGATCCGAGCAGGCAAGGTGTTCAAAATTTTCGCTCATGCCCAACCGGGGCCTGCGGTTCAGCGCTGAGCCGAGTCGCGGGGCGGCCGCGGCTCGCAGGCGGTCGGCTGGTGGCGGCGGCGCGCCCCTCTCTGCGCACTCGCGCGGTGGAGGACCTAGCCGGCGGACTGAGCACCGCGCCCCTGGCACTGGACGCGGAGGACGACATGTTCTGCAGCCAGGCTGGTGCGCCGCGCCGGGGGGGCGCCTGCCGGGCTCGTAAACAAGGGCAACCACGAAGGCGAGGAGAGTTGGGGGGGGGGGGGGGGGGGGGGGGGGATCTCCAGCATTGGCCATCAAGCAAGAATACATAACCAACCACTGACGAATGCACACGTTCTGCCGCGGCTCAGGAACCGTGCTGGCGCGCCCCCCACCTGAGAATGCGGGCGGCAAGCGGTACCACATCCACACCTTTGGCTGCCAGGTGTGCGCGCCCTGCGATGTCAACTAGTGACCCCAATGTCATTGTTGTGCTTCGGAACGGGCCGATACCGCAGTTTCTGCGGGGTGGGTGGGGGAAGAAACAGATGCGGCATGGGGGAGAGGGGGAGGCATGCCGTCGGCGGTCTGCCTAACGCTCTGCGGGTCTGCAGATGAACATGGCCGACTCGGAGCGCATGGCGGGCGTGTTGGAGTCCGCCGGCTACAGCTGCACCGAGGACGCCGGCGACGCGGACGTGCTGATCTACAACACGTGCTCCATCCGCGAGAAGGCGGAGTCGAAGGTGTACAGCGCGCTGGGGCGGCAGGCCAAGCGCAAGCGGCAGCACGGCGGCCTCAAGATTGTCGTCGCCGGCTGCGTGGCCAAGCAGGAGGCGGAGCAGCTGCTGCGCCGCGTGCCCGAGGTCGACCTTGTCATGGGTGAGCGCCGCATCGAAAAGGGGGTCCATTGGGTAAGGTCCTGGAACTTAGGGCTTGAGAATTATAGGCCCCCAAGGGCTTGAAGTGCTCAGCCCTCAAATGTCCTTTTAGCCACTGACACCTGGGTAACTACTTCCGCCACTGTCTGAAGGCCACTGCGTCATGTTTATTGTTGTCAAATGGGACGCGCTCCGTCACCATCCCACAGCTCCCGCCCACATCCCCGCGCCCCTCTCTTGACTGACGGGTGCCGCATTGCCGCCGCCGTTGTCCGATCCGCAGGCCCTCACCACGCCAACCGCATCGACACGCTGCTGGAGCAGGTGGAGCTGGGCAGCCAGGTGTGCGCCACGGAGGAGATCACCATCACGGAGGACATCGCAGTGCCGCGGCGCGAGAGCGACCTCACCGCGTGGGTGAACGTCATCCACGGCTGCAACGAGAAGTGCACCTACTGCGTGGTGCCCAACACGCGCGGGCAGGAGCAGAGCCGCACGCCGGAGGCCATCCGCAAGGAGATGGTCATCCTGGGGGAGGCGGGCTACAAGGAGGTCACGCTGCTGGGGCAGAACATCGACGCCTACGGCCGTGACCTCCCCGGCCTCAAGGAGGACGGTGCGCCGCCGCCTCGTTGACGCAGTGGGGGCCCCATTGGGAGGGCCGTAGTTCCATACATGCCGCAAGCACACTGTTGCCTCCTTCTCCTCCATGCCTCCTCCCTCCTCTCCCTTGCCTCGTCTTGTCTCCCGCGCAGTCATCCGCATCTCTCCGTCCTGCCTTGCAGCCGTCCGCCAAGGGCACGCTTAAGGCATGCACGCACCTTCGCTGGCTGGCGGCATCCTCAATGTGCCGGTCGCCTTATTTGGTGCCACAGCAAAACATGGCTCAATCAATTCACATGCTCGGTGCCTCGCTGCCAGCGTGTATGCCCAAGGCCCAAACAGAACCACCCAATCCCCTCTCTCCGGCTCCGCCCTGGTCAGGGCAGGCCGGCGGGCGACAATCAGACATCTGGCGCACATCCGCCGCAAGGGCCTCCTCGCGGATGCCTACCCGAAAACAACCCGCTGGTGTGCGCCTGACGTGTGATTGTCATCCACTTGCCGCCAGGGTCCGGGCGGCGCGCGTGGACGTTCACAGACCTGCTGCACGAGGTCCACGACGTGCCGGGTATCGAGCGCATCCGCTTTGCCACCAGCCACCCTCGCTACTTCACTGAGCGCCTCATCCGCGCGTGTGCAGAGCTCCCCAAGTGCGCTCCCCCACCCCCCCCCCCCCACCAAACACACACACACACACACACACACACACACACACACACACACACACACACACACACACACACACACACGCACACGCACACACACACTCATCCCACCGCCTTGTTATGCGAAAGGGAGACTTCTTGTGGCCATGCTATCATGGCCAAAAATGATAGATGAAAGGGAGACTTCTTGTGGCCATGCTATGTTCGCCTCTCAACAAGCTCCCTCGTGCATCTACGTGGTTAGTTGACAAAACACTTTAAGCAACACTAAATCTACTGGTTGTCATTTCATCCCATGTTAGCCGCCCCGCCCTCCGTCGTCTCTATCTCTTGCATGCGGGAACCTTTACGTGCCCCCCCACCCCCTCCTGCCTTAGTGAAGCCTTACCTCGTCTTGTTGGCGGTGCCGCCAGGATGTGCGAGTTCTTCCACATCCCCTTCCAGAGCGGCGACAACGACATCCTGCGCGAGATGGCGCGCGGCTACACGCACGAGCGCTACCGCCAGATCATGCACAACATCCGGCGCTACATGCCCGACGCCAGCATCAGCGGCGACGCGATCGTGGGCTTCCCGGGCGAGACGGAGGAGCAGTATTTGCGTACCGAGGCGCTTGTGCGCGAGGTGGGCTTCGACCGCGTCAACACCGCGGCGTACTCGCCGCGCCCCAACACGCCCGCCGCGGAATGGGACAACCAGGTGGCGGACCTCATCAAGGCGGACCGCCTCAACCGGCTCAACGCGGTGGTGATGGAGGTCGCGGAGGAGCGCAGCCAGCGCTTCCTGGGCCGCGAGCTTGAGGTGCTGGTGGAGGGGCCCAACCCCAAGGCGCCCGGGCAGCTGCAGGGCCGCAGCCGGCACAACAAGCTTGTGTTCTGCGACGGCGACGGCGATGCGCTCAAGGGGCAGCTGGTGCGGGTGAAGATTGAGGAGGCGCGCGCCTTCAGCCTCTTTGGCACCATGACCGTGGCGCTCTGACTCAGCTGAGCCAACCTGCCCTTGCAGTGGGGGGGGGGGGGGGGGGGGATGCAGTGGCCACCCTCCTCCATGTAACTTTATTCACCTTTTCTAGTTCCCGCCAAGCCAGAACCGGAGTCCATCCAAAAAAGCTTGGAACATGTACATACATCAGCTGCCACCAAAGCAGCACGATTGACAGCGGCCGCAGCGAAGAGCGGTGATCCTAGTTCTGTTTGTGGGCTGCTGTATGTCGACATGAAATGGCATAGTTCGTGCGTATATAGTAGCGCGGCGGCGCGGGCAGCACTAGCGACTCTAGTAGCGGAACTACACTTCTTCATATAAGTTTGGTGTCCCTTTTCGGCAGTCTCAAGACTTCAGAAGTCTAGGGTACCTGAACGTAGGGTATATGAGATGAAACCCTGGAATATCAGAGAGTTTTATAAGACCTGCATGACGAGTGGCTCAAACCGAAGCTTAAAGACCTTTGACTAGGGTGTCACGCTGCACTTGGTGAGTGGATGGGCGTCGCCTGCAACTGCACAAAAGGCAGGGTCGGTATCACGCACACGCCGACGCTCGTGAATAGGCAACCAAACGGCGGGATGGCCATGAACGCGTGAGGAAACACATTGGCGAGGGGCCCGGGTGCATTTGGTTGGGGTGCAGCCGTGTGGGTGGCTGCTAGTACATGTCGCGTTGCGATACTGACATGGCATCAGTGTTGGCCACGCTCAGCAACACCCCCTTGGCTTTAAAACGCTATAACTTCTCACGGTTTGCTCAGAAAAACTTTTTAAAACTGCCACGGAATTCCTCGTTCAAATCTGCGTCGAAACCAATCTTCCAAAATAAAAAACCCGTTTTTGGGGGGCCCCGGAAAAAATCCCCAAAGATGATCATCCAAGTCGCCCCTCACTGCCTCATGTGCCCACCCATGTCGGGCGCGTGGCTTTGCGCCAAGTGCGTGTCTAAGCCCCATACTCGGTTGCGCGAGAGCGTTATGTGTGTGGATGACCACGGACCACCAACACTTGGCATGTGCCGCCTCCTAGCGATACACACATCTACCAGCCAAAATGCCATTTTCCACAGCATTTTTCAAGGAATTTCATATTAATTAAAGTCCACGCCCCTACCGCGCCACCCCGCCCACGAAACGGTGCAACTGGCATTCCACCACGCGCCCCCATAGTAGAGCATTGCCCTACGCCAAGGGGGGCATCGAGCGCCTCTCCTACGTGGGTTCGCCTCAGAAACAACAGCATTTTCACCCCAAAACTGCTCGCCACAGTGGCCAACTTGTCGTTGGGGTGTCACGTCGTGCCTATAGCGACATGCGTTCAGTGGCCTACACGCACGGTGTGTGCAACTCATGCCAAGGGCCGTTTTTACCGAGTTTGGTGCGACGAGTGCCGCTATTTCCATAGGTTTGGATTGTTGGCGCAACCCACAATTTTCTAGCGCCAACGCATCATGCACTGATTTCGCGTTTTAAAAAGGGCGCCCACAGATGGTCGTGTTGGTCGCGCGGGTGGGTATAAAGCGCACAATAGGCGTTCGCCCGAACTATTCCCACTGTGGTTGGCATGTATGCATACGCAGCCGGCGTTATCCTCGCCCATGCATGCGCTTTGCGATCGAAAATGCAAAACCCGGACTTATGTGGAGGGGTATAGTAGCAAGTTTTTACTACTTTTTTACCTACTGCTGTACGTATACCCTTTTGGGCGTCTGGCGCGGTAGTATAGTAGTTTTCCATGTAGTGAAGTAGGTCGCTAGCGACTGCTAATGGAGGTACGGGGTCGGTACCTGTACGGGGTGACGGGATCTTATAGGCTATATATGACACGTGTATGTAGATTACACGTGCGTGAGCGCTGATGATGAGTGCTGACCGCCCTCGTAGTATGCTCGTAGTACCCTGTAGCACATAGTAGGGATCCTACGGGTAGCGGCTAATCCTTTAAATTAGCGACCAGCGACGCTGCCACGGCGAGGTAGCGACCTAATCGCCGCTATCGTGGCGGCGTAATTATGGCAGCACTCACCCTGCTCGTAGTCGGCTGCGCTGCTGCCCTGCTATACCAGCAGTAAAGCGGCATGTACTGACGACGGATACTACACTACCCAGTTGCGGCTCGCAACTGCAACCTACATCAGAGGACTAGTAGCCGACCAGAGCGCTCATCTTCGTATACAGTAATCCTTACTGACATTGAGTAGCGACGAAGGATTACAGGTACTGTAGTCGCTAATACCGGACATATTACTTTTAGCGGTGGATTTAGCGGTGGATTTTAGCGGCGGATCCTTACTGGCCCTTTATAATGCACACAGGACCTGACACAGCGACTACTGATATGGAGCTCCGGGGACGATACATGTGGCGCGGAGCGATCAATAAAAAATTCTTAGTCTTTATAATATAGTCTTTGCCTGCAGGTCGCTACATTCTGGTAGCAGCGAGCAGCAGGTGTAAAGAATACGGTACCCGGTACATGCGTACACACACACGTGTGTGGTCGCCAGTCGCCACTTCTCCGGAGTGCCATATTTTCTCCAGTCGCCGACTGCCCCCGCGCGGTGTGTTGTGTGCACCTGTGCTTTAGCACCTGTAGTTGCTACAGCAGCCCGCCAGGCGCGCCGCGGGCCCGCGGCACAGTGCGTCGATCGGCGCCGTTGGCAGGACGTCTCCAGGCGGAGAGTTGCGTTGGCGAAAGCCCACAAAAATATTTTAATATCGCATCATTTTTGTAGGTATTTCCGACGGCGGCCGCTATCCTTCGTCGCCAATAGCTCCTCCGCCAGCACCTCGCAAGCGCCCTTCCACCGAAGGCTGAAAACCGGTCGCCCTCCACTGCTGCAGCGTGATGGATGGCGGCAGCGGGTGCCCCTATTATGTGCTGGGCCTGGAGCGCACCGCGTCCCGGGAGGACGTGAAAGCGGCGTTCCGCGACAACGCTATGCGATTCCACCCTGATAGGTTCGACCCACACCGACGGGGCCTGAGGTCTGAGGGTGGCACAATTGGTGTAGGCACCTCTCCGGCAGTGTGGCTAGGGGTTCACGGACCAGTTGAATTGAATGACCCCCTGTCGTGTCATCCCCGATGCCGCAGAGACCCGTCTCCCCAGGCGGCAGCGCGCTTCGTGGAGGTGCGAGCGGCAGCGGAGTCGTTGCTGCACGGGGTGAGTGCGCTGCGCCGCGTGGGTGCGCGATTGCCCGCACTGTTGGGGCGGTGCACTCAGTTTTTTTCGCTTTGCGCAGGACGGGTCCATAACCATGCACTGCCGGTGTTGTTCATCTCCGCATATTCGCTGATGCAGCTACACCACCCTGATGCGCGCCGTGCAGAAACCTTTCGCCCAGCCCGGCAGCAGGGGTAGCAGCGGGCGCGGCGCGGCGTCCGCGAGCGCGTCCCACTCGGAGGCGTGGGTGGAATCGGTGCTGCGGCGGCGCGGCTTCTCGACGCTCTTCTCGGGTCTGTGCATCGCAGGCGGCTGTGCGCTCTTCGCCGGCGTCATGTATCAGCATATCTACCACCCAATGTGCGCCCCTACCTATCCGCAGCTCCTATCGGCGGCTCGCCTTGTGATGTGCTTCTGCATGCTCCTTTTTATTTCTCTTTTCCGCCACACCACACTCCCAAAAAACACGTAAGCTTACTACAACATGAAGGGCCCCTGTCGCCCAAGCATGAATGGATTTGAAATGCAGGTAGATCAGAGCAAATATGCTGCGAGGGCCTTTGTTAAGCTGCGGGCGATGAGGTCTTGTCCGCAGACTATCTTCTGGGTAGCCTCCACGTAGTTCCCTATGTATGGCAAGCTGACTCCCCCCCCCCCCCCCCCCCCCCCTTCCTCTGATGCAGGTACAACGGTCGCCTTTATATCCCGCCAGAACCATCCAGCGAGCCACGCGAGCTGTCAGAGCAGCAGGTGCTGATGAACGAGATGCTGCAGCGGAAGTTAGAGGCGCGGCGCAGCGACGCAGCCGGGAAGAGCGAGTAGTGGGCCGGGGCTGTAATCGGGGCTGGGGCCGAGACAGCGTGCTGGACCATGAGGTGATGCGGAGCGCTATCAGCGTGGGGAGGCTTGGTATAATGTCCGCCGCGCGGGCGAGACATTCCACCAGTGGTGATTATCCCTAGCACCTAGCGTGGTACCGAAGCTAGGCTAGAGGTCGCTGCCGGCGCTCCGGAAGGCAGTGGCATGGGGGCATGTGGCTTGGCTACAAGCGGTGCGCATCTGCCCGCTGATATGACATGATCCATCTGGGGTAGTTGTAATGTACTTGTATTTTCATTGTATGTTTCAAGGGTGCGATTCACCGTTGCGCTAGCACAGGTGCGGAGTTATCGATGCAGCCATGAAAACCGGGAGATTGCCGTCAAATGGACTGGACATGTAAGCGCTCCTCTAGCACCGGGGTTGAGGTTGCGCAGTGCCAGATGATACCCGCATACATAGATTCATATTGACTTGCGCCACCCCGTCTTATCCATGCTGGCTGTTGGTGCATGTCTGAGCAGCAGCGCTTCACTCGCCATATCTTCTCAATCATATCCATGTTGCTCGCCTGCGGTTTTGTCCTCTTTCCATCATCCCGCCGCGGTGAAGCTTTGTGATTTCGTGGTCACCCAATCTCTCTCTCTTTCATTCTCTCTCTTTCAATTTCTCTCCGGTCTGAATGGCAGCTTCCCACTTGCTCCAGCAGCCTCATGCCGGCCAGGTGCAAACCCTTGCAAATGATGTGTACAGTACATGCAATGGTATGGCAAGCCCAAGTCTTCCCGTTGTCCTTCTGAGGATCGGGTGTTTGAGCAGCTGATCATGGCAAGCATAGACTAGTTGTCATGCCACCCGTCCATCCCCACAAGGGGTTGATTCCTAATGCAGTGGTCGAGCAATGAGGACGCCCGCTGCAATTTCCCAGCTGGCACTGGAATCCGTTATGCTGCATAGATGTGAGTGTCACGGGCAAAATTGACGGTCTTGTTTATCAAAGCAACTCGCCTCGGCCTTACACACCAAAGCACTCACGACCCCCAACTACGGTAAGGGGGTATCTTTACATGAGGGGGAGGGGGCAGGCATTAAGGAGGTATCCGCTGCCAGCCTGGAGGATATTACGTTGCCAAGTGCAACCAACTGCGGGCCACAAGAGCAACCCGGCTTCAGTGGGGGAGGGCGGCAAGCCGGCGTGTCAGCATTTTCAAAATTGAATTTATTGTAAGCAACCGGCATACTCGAGCAGCCGCAGACTCTGCAGTCGGCCACTTTTTCATAGCATATCCATGGGTTGATCTTGATTCCACGTGATCAATTGTACATCTTGGGTGCATTGGGACCACGGCAAGAGTGCTGTCATCATGGGTGAATACAGACACTATCAGCATCAAAGGGCGCTGGCTCAGCTGATTGCCCTCCCGCTGTTGCAAACAATGTGCAATGGCCAGGCGAAAGGCCCCCACATGCGCCCGATGGTAAGGACAATCATTATATGCACCTGCCGCGCCCTCCACATGGCAGCGCAGATTGGCAAAGTAGTGATTGGCGTGTTGCAGCTAGATTCTTTCATTTCGCCATGCAACCTCAATTCGATGGTCATATTCAGCATTCTGAATGGCGCCAGGGCACCTGTGCGGACATGGAGAGTCCCTATGTACGGACAAACGCAGTGCACTACCCCCACTCCTTCCCTCCCTCAAACGGCATTTCTCCCCCAGAGCGTGTCCCTCCCGGCCAGCTTGAGAGCCCATAGCAAATCACTTTGCGAAGGCAGCCGCCTCCGCTAAGAGCAACGTATGAGCACCAAAGCCACATGCCTCACGCAGATTGCCATTCCGGCCCAATGGGGTTAGCGACTAGTTTGCCAGCATGTCTATCATTTACATCAGTAAGGGCGGCAGCATCCCGCAGGCGGCGGCGCCCCCCTGACGGCACCCTCCCTGGCCCGCCTGCGCATCTACCTGCCAGCCCGCCTGCCCACCCGCCCGCCCACCTAGTAGCTGGTCATCGTCTGGCTGGGGTCTTGAACCACAATGCAGCAAAACTCGGAGCCTGGGGTTCAAGCAATGCCCGCTTCAGCAGCCAGCCACAAAGCCCTACAGGGGAAGGAGGTACCTCTGCAACAAAAACATGACATTGAGGGGGGGAGGAGGGGGGGGGGGGGGGGGGGGGGGGGTGCGGGCGCTCACGCGGCGCGACCATCACCTCCGCCCCGTGGGAGCGGATCCGGAGAAACTCCAGGTCATTCTGGGGGTCCAGATCCCGGACCATGCTACGCGCCATGTTAGCCAGCTGCGGAATCATCTTGGTGTACTGCTCGGAGAGCTCAGCCTGTGTGCGCCCAGGGGAAGGGGGAGGTGAGGGGATGATGATGGCGGAGGATGGTGAGGATGGCACCCCAGCTCAGCATGCCGAGGGTGACTGGACCGTAGAATCTCACCCCCCCCCCCCCCCCCCCCCCCTTCCAACCACCCCGCCCCTCTGCACCACTGTCCTCGTGCTCCTACGCATCCAAGCAGCTGGGCAGGTGCAAGGAGCGGGGAGTGGCTCACATCAAAGGTGGTGCGCAGCGTCTGGCCTTTCTCGTCCACGATGACATACCCCTTCACGCCCTGTAGCAGCAGCGGTGGGAGGGGCAGTCAAGCGAGTTAGCGCGCCGTACCATCAGGGTCAGCCGTGTGTCCCTCAGCGGCGCGGTGTGCGGCTTGCTATGCAGGGCAGTTCGGCCATTTCGCGGGCCGGCAGCTGAGCACGACGGCGCGTTCACCTTGTGCTCGTTTATCCTGGCCAGGATGGCATCCACCTCGCTCTGCGCCTGTGTCGAGCGAGCAGGTCACCAGTCAGCGGGGCGCGGGGCCCATTTTGGATAGCGCTATACTCCGGCCCATCCCGCGAGCGCGCCGTCCATCCCCCCGCCCCCCCCCCCCCCCCCCCCCCCCGCCCATACTCTCGGCGGAGGCGACCCACCATGCTGCCGAAGCGCGCCCGCGCGGCCGGTCGCTTTGTCGCTTGGTGACTGCACCAGGAAAGCTGGGAGGATCACACTGAGAGGGCGCTCGTGCGGCTGGTACAGTGAGGATGGAGGTGCTGTTCTGCAGTTCGGCGCGGGACTACCTTCGTTCACCGCGAGGTGCTGCGCGGCGGCATGCCGCGGCATGCGCGGCCGCCCGTCCTCGGCTCGCGCGCGCGGATGGTGCCCGGCTGGTTTATGTGTTTGTTACAGCAGGGATGTATTTGGCGTCTCGAGAATGCACGGAAAATACTACTGGGTAAGGATAAAAACCTCCATTTATTACCCGCTTGGTGCTGCTGCGCAGCTGCGCTCCGCCACGCCTACTACTTCTACGTAATATACTGCCGCCGTCCCTGTGCCCTCGCCGTGTGCTTATTACTTTGTTTTCCCGCCCCCGGCACAGGACTGGCAGTGAAACCCTTGCAGCGTCTCTACCACGGCCGTTTAGGCAGCAACCCAGTTACAGAAAGCCCTGGGTAGGCGACGCTCCGTTATGGTCATCAAGCAAATTGCCGAAGCATTCTGCAAGACTAATTAAAGGCCAGTGATAAAATTCCCAACACTGTTGGATCACCGTCTAAAACACTGCCATGAAAATACCCGGCACTGACCACGAAAGGTCCGCCCTACCCGTTTGGGCGTCGGCCCCTTCGAGTAATGCGAGTTGGGGCAAGCCCCAACCCGCGGAGCAAAGCATTTCGGGAGTGCGATACATGTGCAACAAAGAAGGCAATGTGAGGGAGGGCCCGACGCCATAGCTGGAAAACTTCCCATTCCCAGTAAAATCCAGGGCGCCGTGAAGGGAGGGGGGGACCCCGCCCAAAATAAAGGCAGTTAAGTCCTCAGGTGTTGACGCAATAACCTGACTACTAATAAAATCCCTGAACTCCGGAACTAACAACCCAAAATTATGGCGGTGATACCCCCACCGCGGGCACTCCACCAACGTAAGTTCGATAGTCTCAGATTCACCCTCGCCACATGCAGGAACCGCTCAGGCATGGCATGAATCCGGGCCAATCGGCAGGCAGCAGTGGGAAATACTCGGGTGTGTAATTGTATCAGCATACTGTGCCCGGCCCCAACCCCCGCGAGGACACATACTATTATATTGCGCTGACTTCCGGTGTATAATACGGGTACTGGTACGGTACAGCTATAGTACCAGTAGCAGTACCGCGCCAAGCAAAATTATGTTTTACCCTCACATCGTGGTAGGGTATATCCGGGCGGTATGATGCTGGTCAATAGCTCCCCTTGCTGCTGCAACGGCGCTGATACATATAGTCGCTAAGTTTCAATAGGGTTTAGGGTTTGTACACAAACTCGAAAATCAAAATTTCAAGCGGGGCGATGGGCGCCGGCCGCGCGGGGCTTAGCAGCCTGCCCGCCGCCGACGATGTTCGCCCATCACGAATTTCGAACTGCAGCCACCGTCATCGCCAAACCACGTGGTTGTCGTTGTCGTCCTCGCCGGCATCATAAGCTTCAGCCGAAGAGCCGCACCTCTGGCAGCGCGCTGTGCACCTCGAGGAATGCTTGTACTTCGATAGGCGCGGATCCGTCAGCAGGACGCGCCGCAACAGCGTCCACCGAGTTGAACGGCCGACAGCCCGGCAGGGGGTCCCAGCCGCACAGTCCGGCGGATACGCACGGGGAGAGAGGCACCTGTTGGTCCTACACGGCGGGCGGTAAGAGAGGGCGGCGTGAGGGCGCGCAGCACGATGGCGGTCGCTGGTGGGGGCGGCGGGTAGACCTCGACGCCCGCCACTGGGGCTGGCGGCCGACCGGGAGGCAGCGAGTGCTGAGTGAGCAAAGCCTCAAGGAGCCAGAAGAAGGGAGGGGGAGGGGAGAGGGCAAGGCAGGGGAGACGGGGGGGGGGGGGGGGGGGGGTTGATGGCGGCCCGACCCACGGCCACGGCGGTCCGGCGACGGCACATCTCAGGCCCGTCGGAACCCGAGCCCGCGGCGGCGGCGACGCTGGTGGAGGAGGACGCTGAGGGGCGCACGCAGGTGTTCCTCTTCACGTCACCGCCGCCGCCCGACTTTTACTGCCCGCTCAGCGGCAAGCTCCTGGCGGAGCCAGTACTCACTCCTTACGGGCACACCTTCAGCAAGGAGCCGTTGCTGGCGCATGTGCGCGCCACGGGGCAGTGCCCCGTCACGCAGAAACCGCTCAGCGAGTGAGAACCCCCCCCCCCCCCCCCCCCCCCCCTCCACACACGCAGACACTCTCTCTCTCCCATCTATCCATCATCCCGGTTAACGGCAATGGCGGAGATACTCGTCTGAATTAAATCACGGAACACTCGTAGAGCAGCAGATCTACCGCTATATTGCAAAACATACAAACAGTACACGGTATGCGCATCATTAATTACATGCCAGTTGATTAAACACATCCATCACCGCTCACGGCAAATATACTCGCGTAGAGTGAACACTTCACCCGTTGTGTTGGGGGGTATCTATTCAGAGAAGCTGCCTGCTGCTGTGCCTTTACAGCTCCGCGAGGTGAGTTCCTTTTCCCTCTTTCTTCATGTGTAGCCTTATTGTTTCTGGACGGGCGCGATGCCAGGTCGCAGCTGAAGCCCAACCTGCTGGCGCGCACGATGGTGGAGGAGCTGGAGGTGCGCTGCCCGTACGGCGTGCGGCTGGGCGCGGCCGGCTGGGAGGCGGACCCCGACGGCTGCCACGACACCTTCAAGCTGGGCCTGCGCCGCGCCAAGCTGCAGGCGTGCCGCTACCGCCCCGTGCGATGCCCGTACGGCGGCCGCCGCTGCGGCCCCATCCCGCGCCTCGACCTGCCGCTGCACCTGTCGGAGGAGTGCGCGCACCTGCACGAGCGCGCGGGCGGCCGCGGCGACGGCGACGCGCCCGGCGGCACCGACACGCTGGAGGTGCTAACGATTCTGCTGGCGTGGGGGCTGCTGCTGTTTGGCTTCTACCAGACTCACTTTTTCGGGCGCCTCATGCGCGAGGCGTCGCCCTTCCTCACGCTGCTGCTAGGCATACCCGTCACGCTTGTGTTTGTCGCCATCCTCGCGGAGTACTGCATCAACCGCGGGCCGCTCAGCCCCGCCAGCGACGAGTCGGAGGAAGAGGAGGAGGAGGAGGGGGACCGGTAGCGGGCGGGGCGGGGGGGGGACGCGTACCCGCTCCATTGGCCTGCACGGAGAGGTGGGGGAAGGGGGAGGTTGATGCCCACGCGTGCACTCCCCTCTGTGCGGGAGAGCGGCCGTGGGCGTTGAGCGTTCATCTCCCAGCACGGATAAGAGGCCGCACTAGTGACTGACAACAGGGAGAGGCCATTAATTAGAGCCACTTAGCCGAGATGGCAGGGAGCGACATGTCAGCATTCATCGCCACTTGTGCGATATTCTGTGATTCAATTTCAAATTAATTTTGGCGATCTCCCGACTCTTTACGAGCAGTATACCCCCCTCCCCCCGCGGCTCTCATTACAAATGACTTCCTGTGGCATGCTTTTCTCCTTGCCCCTGAACCTTTAGAGAACGAAGAAACATAATGTGTCATTTAGAATAGCAGACGGGCGTGAAAGATTCCTTGGCTGCCAAGGGGACGGGTGGCCGCAGGGGGGGGTGGGGGCCAAGGCAACATGCTCTCCGGGATCGGTTTGCATTTAGCATGCCAGGCACGGATGTTCCTGTTCCCAACGTGAAGGAGGCGCGGCAACCAGCCCAACGTTTGGGGGGGGGGTCTCGGGACCAATGCCCCCCCGTTCCGCCCCTCCGGTCTTACTGATAGGAAGCCCCGCCGCGCACCCACGAGCCCATCTGGGCACCTGTGCCTGGGCGGCCCGATAAAGCACCATGCCTGCGTCAGAATCGTGAGTTTGTGACGACTCCAAGTATGATAAGACGTAAAATGCCGACAACATTCCACATCAGCAAGCAAGACCAGCAAGGGAGTTTACAGACGGATTTCCCCCATAATAGCTGTGGGATAAGCCGGACGATAACCGGACAATAACTTCCATCCTCAAATGTGCAATAAGCTTCAAATGTGCAAATAACACCACATCATGCAAATAACGCCATCCTCAAATGTGCAATAACGCAACATCCGCGATGGACTATTTTGCTTTTTGGCTCTAGAAGCCCGATAATCTCGCGTGCTGATGATGTATAGAATTTCATCGCGATTATATCGCAATTATCGCGCGCGGCAATGGCGAGCGCCGCGCAGTGGGCAGGCGGGAAAAATATTTGAATCTGATTTCGGCCGCGACCGCCACGGTCGTTCCGTGGCGGGCTTGGTCGTGGGTGGCGGCTGCAAGTGATGACCCCCGCCCACAACCCGTCATGGCCCCAGCGCCGCCCCATGCCATGGCCTCAGTACCGCCCCAGCCCCGGGCCGGCACTTCAGCCGCCGGCTTGGCGAGCTGCTTGGCCTTCATGGCCGGGGCCTCCGGGCTATTACTGCTGCCCGCGTCGACCTTGTCGCCGGTGAAGGCTTGCGTAGCGGCCAGGTTCTTGACCGCGTTGGTGTCGTGCTTGATGATGCCGCCCGCCTTCTTCTGATGATGCCTCAGCACGCCCACAAAGCTGTGGAGCTTTGGCGACGCAGCGGTGCCCGCCAGCGGCAGCTCCACGATCCGGTGCATCGCGGCCGGACATATGGCATAGCCGACGAGCGCTGAACACTCGACACTGTCATCGGCTTAGCGCCAAAATATAGGGAATGGGCGGGGGTCTGACACAACAACTGCGAAAGTATGTATACGTGTTGACTGCTTGTCGCGGCGGTGGCTGTGTAGTCGAACACGTGCGAAAACAAACGCGACTCACCTGCGGCTTCCGAGTGCGGCGTCACCTCGCAGACCTCCTCCTCGCCCTTGAACACGACGTTAGAAGGGAGGCGTTGGCCAGTTTTGTAGTACCTCCCGAGCTCGCTCTCTTGCCATGCCGCTGCAACAAGGTCGAGGGCCTTATCGAATCGGTCATGGCTCGCCGCGCAATGGTCCCTTCTTCCTAGCCTGGGCGTCCTTGTCCGCTTCTGGGAAGCAGTGCCGACGGAGCGAGGTAGTTCCTCACGTTCGAGTGCTTCATGGATAGCGCAAGGTGCAAAGTCGGCACAACCCATAAGGATGGTCGCAGTGGGTTGGGAGGAAGGGGGAAGGGTCGTAGTGTACTCTCGGAACGCGGCAATAACGGTCTCCTTGGCGTAGCAGTGGTTTTCGGTTGTGTAGCCGGCAAGGAAGTTGAAGGTAGCGAAGCATATCCGCTCGGTGTACGGCGGGGGCGCGGCGATGGGATATCTCGGCGTCTTCTTAAGAGGGTAAGGGATCCCCGTCTGAGTGTCACGCGGCCAACATTCGTCAAAGACAGCCGAGAGCAACACCTTGTCCCCATGTGCAGAAGCTACAACACAAACGCGGCGCAGGGGCGGCCAACACCTGTGGAATTTAAATCCTTTTCGCAGTCATGTCAGCCACCCGCCGATTCATTATACCTTTCAGGTGAGACAACAACCCCCAGCTCGTGAGAATATGGCATGGGCGGTCGACGGAGGCGTTCTCAACACCGGGACTCGTGACAGATCCCGCAGGGCACAAGGGGGGGGGGGGGGGGGGGGGGGGGCGCCTCGGGTGATGGATTCAAGATTTGGACACGCAACGCGTCGGGTACGGACGAGGTGAAATACAACGAGACGACATCATCGGACACTTACAAACATGTAGCAAGCAGGTTCTCCTCCCGGCGTCGTCGTTATGCTTCCGCTCATTGCAGTTGTCGAGTATGTCCCCGACAACATAGCCGAAAGCGTCGCGGCCCTGAGTTGCGCCGCGTGATGAATGCGGATATCGCAGTCGGTCGCCCGGTCCGGAAACAGTGCAATTGAGTGCATGCCGTACTTCCGCATTGATGCGGTCCTTGCTTGCTGCACTGACCACCGAGTGGTATGGTCATGCCTTTAGGCCTCAGGCAGCGCTTTGCCGAGGGGGGTGCATGGAAGTATCTTGGCTTGCTTGGCCATCATAGTGCATGGAGAGTGATGGGGGACGAACAACTACGGTACCGTCTGGCGGGTGTCAGTGCGAGTGTAGTGCGTAAGGTAAGCGCAGCTGCTGCTTTCAAAAAAAGTCCGGTGCCGCGCATGGACGACTCGCGCTCCGCTAGTATATTGCGCAGGTCGTAACAATACGAGTAACCGGCTTGCTGGGTATCCATCCCGTGATAGCCCAGTAGTTGTGTTAAGTACTGAGCCATATCCCGTATGGCGCCAGTAATTAGTCTGTAAATGAGGACACATGTGTCGCTGGATTACACAGGCGTGCTTCAGGGTCGTAAATTGAAATTGAAATTGAAATTGATTACACCTGCTAGTATGCTGCATCCACTGGCTGCTGAGACTGAGTTGCTCTTAGGGCCTGCTGTCTCTAACCATGGTAGTGAACACTAAGTTTATTTACAACTTACTCTGTCAAACTACCGGCCGTCCTCTTGTGCTCTAGCCTCTCCTCCTTCCGACGGGTTGTTGCTAGGACAGCAGCGCCCCCTGATGTCCGTACCCAAGTCATGCATATCCCATTCAGAGCTCAGCGGATAGGATTAGGCAGCCAAAGGCGTCCCGCCCACATTTATTAAGGTGAGATGGGGGGAGGGAGCTGGCCGGAATAGCTAAATGTCGCTCAGTATTTAATATCCACCGCTGAGCCATAATATCTAGAAAGGCTTCGCGGGGCTGCGATGCCCACCTTCAATGGAGTACGTATTGTTGTATTTGGCGGAGGAGAAGCTGCTGCGGTAATCGGCGACGGGGATGTCCCCTGTTTCGGGCGGTACGGTCATAATATTGCGTGAACGTATAGTATAGTAGCAATAGCGGTCACACGGGTTAATAGTGGCCGGTGTTCTTAGGTCAGCTGGCCGGCTTGTCGTGACGATGGATCGCGCGGCCGTTATTGGTGTGAGCTGCCGGATGGGTGGTCTATTTTGTCGTCCGTCTCCCACTCGATGACAAAGTCGCGAGTGCCAAAGTGGCGCGGCTTTGCTCCTGCTGCCGGTGCGCGCGGCGCACCGCCCGGCATGCCGCCTGAGCGGCTACGACCCCGGGGCTGCTTCTTCTTGTGCTTGCTAGGTGCAGCAACCTTGCCTTTGCCTGCCGGGAGGGGCTGGCGGGGGTGTTACATACTCGAGCTGAATATAGTGGCGCTTGGGGTTACGCGGTCGATATGACTCCGCTGTGAGTCGGGGGAGTTCGGCCGCGAGTGCGGGCTTGCTGGCCGGCAGGGGAGGACATGGCGAGCAGCTCGGTGGTCTCGGTGGTGAGGTGCAAAAGCTCGACAAGTCTTTCTGTGTGTGCCGGCGCGGAATGTCCGCTGCGCTAGAGAGCGCTGGGGGGGTGGGTGGGGGTCGAGGGAAACGTCGGCCAAACCTGGTATGGTACCTCCGTTGCTCGTGATGGGCGGTATCCACATCCATAGTGCTGTCATTCTCCTTGCAGTTCAGTTCAATCTCGTCCTCGTCGTCTGTCTGTATTCTTGTGATGGCGGTCGCCGCTGGGGCTGTGGCTGCAGACGCAGGGGCTGGGTGAGCTGCTCCGGGGGCGGGCTCCGTTGCTGTTCGGCGCCGGTCGATGGCTGCGACGGCAAGAGCGACCGCCCAGCGCCTCGGCATCACATGTTCGAACTCATGGGGGGGATTGTCGTCGACCTGGGGTTCGGCCCGGGCTGTTAGGGTCGATGTTATTGTCGGTTGGGCTGGACCGGCTAGCGATGGATGGTGCTGGCGTTGTTCCCGCAGGCCGCTCCTCGACCGGCGCCGGACTTGGCGCGGCCTTGATCTTCCCGCTCACTATCGAGACTGTCTTACGCCACTGCTCCGTTATGTCAGTGACCCGGGTGCCGCCGATGACGACGCTGTGGTAGTAGGCGGTCAGCTGCAGGGTGAGGGTGTAGACCGCGCGATGTTCGGCTCGGAGGGCGAGGGATGCTGGAGGGGTCTTCCGAGCGTTCTTGCGCAGGCCCAATAATAACGTTGTGCGTCAGAGCTGGTTGTATTGTGGCCAGCGTTGCCGCCGAGCTCTTCCGCCTCTCGGACCGTCTGGCTGAAGGGGTGTACGAGTAATTCCGAGGGATTGAATTCCGACTCCGTGAGGTAGATGGCGGTGGTGCGGAGGCGGACCGCCCGCACAAGGCCGATGAGGGCTTTTGCATGCGTCGCTTCATCGTCATCTACCGCGACGCGGCGATGCGCTCCATGCATCCCTTTCCGCCAAGAAACGTGACCGATTCTAGGCGCTCCCCGACGACAGTGCTACCCCACCCCTTACGTGGAACGCCGCTGCCCTCGGCGACTGGCTCAGGCGGGCCGTCGGCCGCATCAATCGAGCCCCCCTACCCCCCCCTACCCCTCACGCACCCCGAAGGCTTAATGTGGACCTCGCACTCCTTATACGGAAAGGCTCGGCGGGCGTATACACGCATCGGCGTACCCTTGGACAAAATCCCCAGTGGCGGATTCGCCCGCAATCCTGCGGTAATCATCAACGACTACGTCGCCCCGATTATGCTTCCTACCCGCGCTTTTGTTTCGGCTGGCTCTCTCCCACGGTGTTCCTTTGCAACCTTCTCGGCAGCGCCCGCCCCGCTTCGTCGGCGCTGCCTCGCCCCCTCCACAGTCTAGAAACCGAGGCGACTAATCTCCCTTGCCTACCTCCCTTTCAGATGTTCAAAGCTGTATTCCTGGGGTTTATTTTCTCTCCTCCAGCCCTAGGGTATGCGGGTGTCGACACTGGCTGCCCGCGGCCTCTGCGTCACGCCAATTTGACATGGCGGCCACAAGGCAATGCACGCCCGCCGGCAGGCTCGGTGCTTTAGCACTGACATGCACTTTGCGTGCCGCCCTCGGCAAAAAAACTCGCTCACCCCAGTAGTCCGCTAGATGGGACCACTGTCTTAGTTTTGTCCTGGCCTCATGTCTGCACAACCCGCCCTTCCTCTTTTGTGGCTCTTTGCCGCGAGTCCCCCGGCCCTTTCTGTGTAACTAAGCCTGCGAACCTTTCGGCTAATCCCCCTTGCCTACCTCCCTTTGCATAAATTGGCGGGAGTCGCATCATTATTACGGTGTACTAGTCGCTACCATGTACCGTAGCCCGTAGGACAAGGTGTGTCCACCAAGTGTACATTCGACGTTTCCCTGTACAGTACGCGAGGTGGCACACGACGAACCGACGATGGCGGCGGAGCCGGGCGGGGCGGGGGGGGGGGGGGGGGGGGGTTTGGTCGACCGGACAGCATGCAGCGTCCACCTGCTGTCGCCGGCTGCAAAGAGCGCACTCCCGTAGCAACCGAGGTGCGTCGACGCGGTCATGCCCGTGGAGCGCTAATACGTACTGGTGGAGGTGAGGATATTCGTACGCGATGCCACCGCTGTCTGTGGGGGCGTCGTTGTCCCGCCGCAGCGGTGGTGCGATCCGGCGGCGGTTGGGGCCCATCCGGAGGCTGTTGCCGGCTGTCGTAATTCTCCTCGGACTCGCGCTTGCGGGCGACCTGCTGTGGGTGCACTCGCGGGACCGGGATCCGGACAGCTCGAGCGTCGCCCATGGCAAAGTTTCCCATGATCGTATGAGGCATCAGCGGCGGCTGATCTCCAGGACGCCTCGCGAGGCGGCTGTCGCAGATGGCTCCACGGACCGCGGCACACAGCGAGCCAATTATAGGCCTGCGGCCGATGGGCTGGGCGGCAGAAGGGACTCGCGAGACAGGGCGCTTGGCATGGCGCTCAATTCGAAGTCTGATCGACCGCGCCCGGCGCACGCGGGGGATGGCGCGCTGGCCAACCGCACCGCCGACTTGTTGGCTGGCCTTCCGGCGCTGCTGGCAGTGAGCGCGGAGGGGCAGCGGAGGCCCCGGGCGGAGGGGGTCGACCCGCCGTACCTGGTGACTATCTTCGGCATGGACGACGGCGACGAGCCGGCCCGAATGCGCCACTTTTTGCGCCACTACCTGAATACACTGGCCCTGCGCCGTGACAGGTGCCTGTTTGCCCTGCATAGCAACTTTGGCGATCAGGAGCGACTGGAAGCAGGTGAGGGGCGTGAATTTCCTGCAATAATGCCCCGCGTTGTATTATCATTTATTCTCTCCTGAATTCATTGCTAGCGAGGAGGGCTAAGAAAACCGCCTTGCGCAATATTCAGGGCGGAAAATCCTGGCGGAGTGGGGTGTGCAGCCCCGTCGGATGCTTCGAGCAGGATTCGACAACATTGCTCTGGCTGTGTTGATACGAGAGCTGCTGGATGAGGCGGGCGTGAAGCGCGCCGACCAGTGGGTGCTGCGCGTGGACTCTGACGAGTTTCTCGACATGGCGTCCAATGCGGACCTCACCAACACGCTTGCCGGAAGGGCGCCTGCGGTGTGCAATTACTTCAAGCTCGCCATGGCGGACCGCGTGTCGGCCACAGGGGAGCTGGTGGGCATTCAGGCGGAGGATCGCGCGGGCAGCTTGTACGAGCAGTACCCCGCAAAGTGCCAGATTACCAGGCGCATTGCTCTGGCGTTATCCACAAAAGCTGCCATTCACAATGGGAGACTGCGGACGACACCTGGCGGCCATCGGATCGACAGGGATAACAGCACGGACATCTCCGTGCAGTGCGTGTCCAGCAGCGTCCAAACCCTCAGCCACTTCAAGTGGGTGGCGACGGTGCCGCAGCGGCTGAGGCGGCGCGTGGAGCAGTACAAGGCGCTGGGCTACAACTACCACGACGAGTCCACGCGAGTGCTGAAGTACCTTGAAGAGCACGATGGCCGCTTTGATGTGGGTAACGACAGCTATTGTGGGGTAGAGTACACTTTGGGGGAAGATGTCCACATCCCCGCGCTGCCCTCCGTCGGCACACGGGATGTACAGAGGTGGAAGGATTTTTGGAAAACTGTGAAAGAAGGGCACGATGATGCAGACGACCTCACATGGTAGCTTGTCACAGGACAGCCCTTCAGACACGCTGGCTGCTCATCTGCACAGCTGGCGCCCTCTTGCACAAGATGAGAAGGTTAAGAAGGATACCACGTGCTAGCAAATATCTTTTCCCCCGCCAGTTGCATGACCATTTGCCTGGCGTTACAAACGACTGTAAACCATGAAGTTTCATGTGCCAGCTGTCTACTTCTACGTCTTATCAACAGAGCTCGGCGATCCCACAATCTGTAAGCAGCGGGAGGTGCTCTCTGATTCAAACGCGCCGCAATTACATTGTGGTGGGTCATTGCGGTGCTGATTGCTGCAAGGACTTGGCCGCTTGGCTCGTCGGCCAGGCACGTCATGTCGGCACCCGAGGACCCTCGCGGTACCTGGCTTGCGGAACTACGTGGCTGAGTTCCCCGCCGAGTTCCGTCAACATGCGGCTCGGGTGCGCTCATCCCCTCTGCAGTACGTCTGCTATGTCCGCAGTACCATGGGCAAGCTTCGGGCTGATGGGATCCAATCTTCCTTGGCCTCCGTGTGCTCTGGGGAGGCTCGTATTTCGTGGCTGGACGAATCAGAATGATTGGTAGCTGGGTTCGCCTGCGGGTCTTGCTGGGGTCCCTTTCGGATGGTCTTGGCTATCACTTGGTTCAATGACTGGCTGGATCTTTTTGAACGGATGCAAGACTTGGCGCTGATGATTCTTAGATACGCATGTATAACATGTACACATATATACATATATAGGTCCCAGAGACGACAGCAATAAGGGATGCTTGAAGCTGGGACCCTTGAGTATACATGCGATCGGTTTCCAATGTTCACCTCCTGTAACACCCGCATTGGGTTATCAACGACAGCCGTCAGACCACATTATAGCAGCTGCCCATCGGTCCTGCTGCGCATGATACCGCCGCATTGTGTCCATTCTGCGCGCTGCTGCGCATCTGTGCAGTCGATGATGATGCAGCGTCAATAAGCGGAAGCATGTTGCCTCCGGGACCCGTACATAATCCGGCACACCACCACGACTGCATAGTGCCCGCACGCCATCAGCTTAGTGACGCGCCATGACGACAGCACAGCAGCTCTGTGGGAATGATGGCGAAGTGAACCCATACACCGGTGTGGCAGGGCCGCTGATTTCCTCACTCGTACCGCCACCGTTACACCTCTGGGATCTTTGCTGCTCTTGCATGGGGGCCATTGCCGGTATGTATGTACCAGCACGGACACGGTTACATCGTCAGCCATGCATGCAGCGCTCCGACGCCTTCCCCGCCGCGCCCGCGATACAGCCAGACATTCCGAGGCTACCGTCACTGCTGGAGTCACGTTGGGTTACTGTTTCATGCGTCCCGCTGTACTTGCACACAGTACAGATAAAGTAGATTCCCAATGTACACACATCGCGGTTTCATGCACGAGTACATTGGTCGCGCGCCACCTTGCTCGTCATGCGGCGTCACGGCCGCCCTGCGCTTGGCACCACCCGCGAGCGCTGTCCGAGCTGGGAGCCACAGCACTTGGTACGCTGGTCCCAGTGAACTGGCCCGTTCCCCGCCCGCTGCCACGCCGCTGGTTGTCAGCTGCCAGCTCGGGCAAAACCTCGTAGGCTGGGCCTCTGGTGCGGCCTGCGGGGTGCACCCATCAGGGGGGCCTGGCTAGGCACCTGTCTTATTGAGAGGTGCCGGGCGAGGCACCGGGTGGCAGGGGTGCCTGGACCCCCCCCCACAACCCGGGGAGGTGGTTTATCCTAGGGTTCCCTTAGGGTTTCACCCCCTTCTTCTTCTTCTTCTTCTTCTTCTTCCTGCGTCCCCGCCGCCGGTCCGGCCAGAGCCTGCCCGCCCCCGGGCACAGGGGCGCCTCGCGCCACGGCACGCGCACCGGCAGCAGCGGCACCGCCTCCCAGGGCGGCACCACTCGCAGCCGCTCCCCGTGCGGCCCGCGCCGCGCCGCCAGCGCCGCCAGCTCCTCGTGCAACGGCCGCGGCAGCTGCTCGCACGGCGCCGCCGCCGCCGCTGCCGCCGCCGTCGCGCCCGCGCCCGCGCCCGTCTCCTCGGCCGCCCGGCCGTGGCGGTGGGGGTTGTCGCTCTGGTGCGTCCGCAGGTACGCCAGCAGCTTGTCGTTGCGCCGCAGCTGCTGCACAAAGGGATGCCACTTCCTGCGCAGCCCAGGTTAGGGGGTGGCGGGGGAAGCAAGGCGTCAAGGAGAGCCTGCCGGACGGCACCCGGCCGCCTTAGCGGCAATATATCGGGGAACGCAACCTTAGGAATATATCCAAATAAAAAGACATCGCGGGGAGGAAATGGATGGTTCCTCGCACGCCAATAAGCCAACAACGCGCTATGTCCATTGGTATTTTTCAGACGGCAGTGTTTTAGACGGCAGTGTTTGATGGCAGTGTCTTAGACGGTGATCCAACAGTGTTGGAAATTCCGTCACTGGCCTCCATTTAGTATTGCAGAATGCTTTGGCAATTTGCTTGATGACCATAACGGAGCGTAGCCTACCCAGGGCTTTCGGTCACTGGATTGCTGCCCCAACGGCCGTCGTAGAGACGCTGCAAGGGTTTCACTGGTGCCAGTCCTGTCCTGGGGGCGAAAAAAAATGTCCCTATTGGTAATTTTTTTTAGGCTAATGCATCACGAAAATTACTAGTGTTGGGTAGCACCCCGTGTTTCTGTCTTTCAGAGCCAAAAATGGACGGTTTTTTCAGTTGACAGCGCGGGACAGCCGACAGGCGGCGGGGGAGCCGCAGCGCGCCCCGCCTTGCTAGAGCCAACCCACAGCGGCCGTGTGGGAGCAAAATCCACGAGTGACGCGGACGACTACCTCGCGGTGCTAAAGTTATTGCAGAGATCAGAGTCTGGTAACGAGGACGTGCAACCAATAGGAATACATCCAAAGGAAACGACACAGCGGGGAGGAAATGGATGGCTACTCGCACGATACCGCGGAGATGAGACGGACACACCCCCATCCGCCTTGACTCATCAGTCATGACCCGCAGAACATAAACACGGATACACCAGTACATTCAATCGGCCTCACGGGTCCAAAGAAGCAATGAATGGGTTTGCAGCAATGCGTCGGAGTGTTCGTTTATTATTCGCAATACATGCTGATGATGCATTTCATGATGAATGTATAGTTGTGTCACTCTTCACGGGGGGTGGGGGGGGGGGGGGGGGGGTGGCAAAAAAGATAGATAAAATACACCGCGGAACCCAAAGCGTGGCTGCTGCGGTACATTCCTCACGCTGCTGTCATTGGGAGTCTCGTCTTTGGAACACAATACGGAACCGCTGGCGAAATGAAGGTGGTGATGAGGCTGGCATGTGAGCGGGAATTCACCAGGAAGCCCATCGCCATTTCCCCATCAATGTGTTCTTTTGTATAACCAATAACTGTTGTAATAAGAACCGGCCAACACGTTGCCTCATACATACGCACATTACCAAAGGGGCAACTCGTAGCTGAAGCAAAGACTCGTTTTCGTCAACACACAATGAACCGTTCACGCCGGGTTTCATGAGCAGGCTCAGTCCACGAACCGGAGCATGCAAGTGATAAGGCGGTGACGAATGAGGCAGTGGACCAAGGGCTATGCCAGACCTACGACAGGTGCCGGGCCAACTCGAGACCCTCCGTGATTGAATGGCGGTGCCAAACTTAGTTGTCAGTAACACGTACAAAACCCGTGTAAGCAATATCGGCCCGGCGTGTCCCGGGTTTACCTGGTCGACGCATTAGCCCTTCGGAGTTCGAATGAGGCAATGGGCTACGACGGGCTATGCCAGACCTACGACTGCAGTTGGCGCAAGACGTCAAGTGCCGGGGCGGCTTCGGCCGACGTCCCGGGGCTTTCAAAGGGAGGTAGGCAGGGACGAGGATTTACCCGGTCTGCTGGGTTTACCCGGTTGATGCGTTAGCCCTTCGGGGATCGACTGAGGCAATGGTCTACAGGCCATGCCAGACCTACGACTGCAGTTGGCACAAGAGGTCAAGTGCTGGGCGGCTTCGGCCGACGTCCCGGGGCGAACTTTACTCTCACTTAAGACAATGACGGAAGCTGCGGTGTCGGTGCGGGCTCACAGCCGTCGGTTCCGCCGCTGTTCTGATGGCCGACTCGCCCGCCGCCCCAAAACTCCCCTCCCCCACTGCGACGAGGCGCTCCGCACCCGCACCCGCGCCGGCACCGCGGAGACAGCGGCAGCCGCGGTGCCGTGCCGTTATGACACCCTACAGCAATGTGAGCGTGTACTGTGTGGCCTATTCCGGGTCGCAGGGTCGGGACACGCCCGAACAGGCCAATTCGGGGCGTGCGGGGCTATGCGCCTTAACTCCGGTGCAAAATGGCCTCTAAACCCTCTAAGGGTGCCGCATGCCGGGTGCCAGATCCAGGGTGTGGACGGCGGGTCCGGCCAGACCCACACGTGGACGTGCTGATGGTGGATGGTCACGTACGTATGATCCGGGTGCTTTTCGCGGTCATGACAGGGCGCGGGCATACGTGCCATCTTGAGGCTTCCCAAGGCCGTGGGGCGCGGCGCGGAGTCGCGTCTAGAGCAACCAAACAATTAACTAAGTACTGCTCCGGGGTAGGGTCCGGGGAGGTGGTGGTGGTGATGGGAGGGAAGGGGGGGGGGGGGAGGGCTGTGGAGAGGTTTGGCCGCAAACCCACGACAGGCGCCTGTCGTCTCGTGACACAGTTTCTCCACCCTCCTGCTACTGTGCCCTCAAAGTCATCCGATGTGGGGACAGACAACCGGGGGGGGGGGGGGGGGGGGGGCGCACTGGTGTTGCTCCGACGGCCCATTGCCCAGGAGCTCCTTCATCGTGAACCAGGCCAGCGCCGACGTGCTCTGGCCGCCCCAGCACGAGTTGCCCTGCGCGATCCAGAGCGCAAAGCGGAGCGGCAGGTCCAGGTAGCCCTGCGGGAAGGGGGTTGGCGGGGCGGGGGGGGGGGGGGGGGGGGTCGCTCAGGGGGTCGTCGTGCTTGCAGGACCGGCGATGGCCTGGGCGCCGGAGGGGGGAGACTTGCGGCAGCATCCGCAGGATCGCCTCAGAACAGATGGGACTGCCCACAGCACGCGCTGCCACCCATCGGCCATGCACGGCGCGCCTGTCTCCGCTTCCCACCGGTTCCTTGGATGTTCGTGTACCATTCCACATTTGGTCATCGATGAACCCCCGAAACAGAACTGGTAGCAAGTACCGATGATCGCACCCTATCGCAATCGGCATCGCATGCCTGTACACATCCATCGATCACACCGGGACAATCGCCATCGCCATCGCCATCGCCATCGCCATTGCCACCATCCGCATCACCACCCGCACGCCGCGTCCTACTAGCGCCATCAACCCCACCCTCACGAGCATGAGCACCACGGCCACCATCACCGGCCAGCACCGACATCACATCCACCACCGAAATCGCCACGGGCACCCGCATCCATCCGCACGTACACGGCCGCGACAATGATCGCCATCGCCATCGCCACCGCCGCCATCCGCATCACCACCCGCACGTCCCGTCCTACTAGCGCCATCAACCCCACCCCCACGAGCATGAGCACCACGGCCACCATCACCGGCCAGCACCGACATCACATCCACCACCGGAATCGCCATGGGCACCCACATCCATCCGCACGTACACGGCCGCGACAATGATCGGCATCACCACCGCGACGGCCACCATCCACGCCACCAACATGAGCACGGGCATGCGCGTCGGCACAACGTCAGTCAGCACAACTGCAACCGCTGCCATCCGCAGAGACCATCACCGCCGTTGTCATGCTTGCTATGCTCCTTCGAATCCAAGCGCTGACCCGACACACACACACACACACACACACACACACACACACACACACACACACACGCACACACACACACACACGCTGCCGCTGATGTCGTGTTCACCTTGCTGTCGGGGGCGATTGCACCAATGCGGTCCTTCGACAAAGGGAACGAGGGCACAGAGGAGCGGGCACATGCGAGGGTGCGGCACCCGGAGCTGATGGGAGTGCCTCCCCTCGCAAGTTGGTACCCCCATGCGCACACAATGCCGGAGGGGGGGGGGGGGGGGGGGGGGCGGGGGGCTGGCCGCGCACCTGCAGCCGCGCCACGTACACCACGTACAGCCCGTTGGGCTCCCACACCGCGCAGGGGAAGGAGCCGCCGGGGCCAACCACCAGCCCGCCTGTCTCCTCGTACAGCTCGCGCTTTGCCGTCTCCTCCGGCTTGCTGCGGTCGATCAAGCTGCGCTTCCCCCCTACGCTCAGCCACCGCCCACATCATTCGTCTGCGGAGGGCCTCCAGTGTTGCAACGCACAGGTGGTAGCAATCAGGCAACCCTGATAGGAATGTGTGCGCCCTAGGCATGTCGTAGTGGGGAGGAGAAAGGGAGGGGGGGAGGAGGACGCCGCACCGAGGACGTTCCACAGCTCCCCGCGCTTGCTCTTCTGCAAGCTAAACAGCAGCACCATCTTCCCGTCCGGCCGAAAGTCGTACATCAGAACTCCTGCATGCCCCGTGGCGCCGGCGCAGGGCCCACCATTATTGCGCAGACCCGCGTCTGTCCTGCCCTCGCAGCTCTCCTACCCTCGCAGCCTGACCAGTGCCCCCCCCCCCCCCCCCCCCCCCCCGGTCCCCACCTGCGGCGCGGTACGCCAGGCACTCCGACAGCTTGGGCTTGTCGCGGACGTAAGGTGCGCGGCTGTAGCGCAGCGTGGGCGGTGGCGGCGCGCTGCGCGTCGGCGCCCGCATTGCCGCCAGCTCGCGCTCCACGGCGATGCGCACCGTGCGGCCTCGCCCCACCGCCTCGCCCGCCACCGCCGCCGCGGCCGCCTTGGCTTTGGCGCGGTGCCCCTGCGCGTCTCCCTCGCCTCCCCACTGCGGGCGGCTCCGCTTGCCGCCCTTGGCTGCCCCGCCGCTTGGACCGCCACCGCCGGCGTCCACCTTCGCGCTCGCCGGCTGTTGTTCATCCGGCGCCGGCTTGGCCCCGTTGCCGTTCGCCCCGGCCTTGGCAGTGTTCCCAGAGCCGGTGCTCTTACCCTTCGTCTTTCTCTTCGTGTTGGCCGAGGTCGTGCCCCGACTCTTCGCCGTTGCCTTCCCCCGCGCCTTATGGCTTCCCGGCGCTTGCCCCGTCCCCTTCCCTCTCGGTGCGTCCTTTGGCCTGCTCCCCCCGCCGCTCCCCTGCCGCTTCTGCCCCGCAACCTCGGCCGTCACCATCAGCACGGCGGTCCTCAGCGCACCATGCCTCATGGACGGAAACGGAGGCAGCAGCCCAGCGGCGCCCGGCATCGGGACGGCGCGTCGACGATGGGGCTGTCGCCGAGAGGGATGGCTGACGGGGTGGCTGCGGGTATGGCCCCTCTCGCGCTCGCTAGGACAGCCGACAGCCGCCCGCCATGCCGCCGCCGCCGGAGCAGCCATCTGTCGCCGCGCACCGCGCTCTCGGCGCGCACGCCAGCCTCCTCGATGGTAGCGGTCCACAGGGGGTGTGCTGACGGTGGAGCGGGCAGGCTCCGGCTGCTGCTCTGCGCCGCGCCGGTCGCTGGTCAGTGATGGTCACGCCAATGCTCTGCTCTCCGCTGTGCTGGCGTGCGACGCCGGGCAACTCGCCGCCAATGTCTGGATAAGGGTACCAGCCACGTGTAATTATTTGCGACATCGGATTGTACAGCGAGAGTCCCTGTTATGTGGGATGCTGATAGTCGCTACCTACCTATACCGGTTAAAAATACTTCAAAGGATTAGTCGCTATAGCTCCGCGGTATGGCCGCAATAAACATGCACACACACAGCACAGACATACATTTGTATACCTGCTGTAGATAGAAACATAAGAGTGAAAACCAGTGAAAAAAGCGCCAGCGACTATGTAAGGATTACTGGTTTCCAGGTCGCGTAGCTCGAGTGTCGTAGTGCTGTCCGACTGTCCGGTCCGGCATGCCACATCCCCGGAACGCGAAGCTTATTATTCAAGGCTTTATTGTTCCACTGTACAGCCACCTTTCCTCGGGCATCGTTAGCTCCCGGTGCCATAGCACACTCTTACCCCGCCGACCACACTCACTGCCCATCCTCACAGCGGAGGCAGGCGTTTGACCTGTACGGCCGGGAGCAGCTGAAATGTCGTTCCAGGTGCGCCGCTGTATAACACCGCCCTCCCGCCTCCGGCTCTCCCTCGCCCTTAGGCTCACCCTAGCTGCTGCCTACAGCACATGCCGCACCCTGCGCCTGAGCCTGGAGCTTCCCCGCGCGACCGTCCGGGATCGAGCGTTGTAGTTGTGGCCGACGGAGCGCACGTGCCTCGGGCGATGCAATGCGCTCTGTGGGCGCGCTCGTCTCGCATGCGGCGATGGCCCGATCCCTCGCGGGTGCCCGGACGGCAGTCGCCGACGCCTGGACCCGAGTCCAACCACACGCCCCTCACTGAGGAACAGCCTCCGGCTAATTTGAGATCCCTGTCCCTGGTAGGTCGACTTGCAGTCCACGGATGACTGGAACAATGAGATCGTAAATACGCCAGGCCTGCTGCAAGGTGAGAGGGCGAGACAGAGCCCCCCCCCCCCGCCCCCCTCCGTGATGCTGACACCACTATCACCACACGTACACGATCGCATTCTAATTGGCACTGCTTTTCAGCATGCAGAGATTCCCCCGTCCAGTCCCACCGCGACCACCGAGACACTGCACTGCACTGCGAATAGGCAGCCGCTCAGCCCTCCCCCCCCCCCCCCCCCCCCCCCCGAACACACACCCCACTCGGGCCATCACTGACAATCACTCTCCGGCCCCCACTCAGTGGTGGAGATGTACCAGGAGTGGAGCGGCCCCTGTAAGGCCATCCAGAGCACCTTCAAGCGCATCTACTTCGACAACAGCGACGCGCCGCTGAAGTTTTACACCGCCTGCGTTGGCAAGATCCCCGGGCTGGAGCAGTACAAAGGCAGCAGTGAGCCGGTGTTTTGCTTCTACAAGGCGAGCTTCACCCCCCCCCCCCCCCCCTACTTGATAAGAAGGTCATCATACGCGCACATTTCAGCACCGGCATGTTCGCACGTTTATTGACCTACGAGCCTCCCCCCCCCCCCCCCCCCCCCCCCCTTGCCCCGCCTGCCATGGCTATGTTCCGTGATGTGGGGACTGAGAAGAGAACTGCGCCACAGGACGGGGCCGAGCTGGGCAAGATCACGGGCGTGAAGGCGCCCGAGCTCCAGAAGAAGATCCTGAGCTTGTTAGAGGACATTTAGGCGGTGCGTGTGGACGAGCAGAGCAGAGGGGGGGAGAAGGAGGGCGGCCCCGGGGGGGGGGGGGGGGGCTGTGGGTCATGCGCTCACTGCGATTGCCGGCTGTAATGCACCAAAAGGTGGCACCGCCTTGACAGTACCACCAGTGTGTGGGTGGTGCAATCGAGCAAGATCATCCGCAAGGAGGCCTGGCCAAATTGGCGGAAGCATGCGACCCGCGGTCTCGCCATGGCCTCCGCTCGTACGGAACGGGCGGCGGAAAATCCACTCCATTTGTCGAGAATGGATGCTCGCCAAGCTGGAGGGCGGTGTCGGGACACCGTTGACGCTCTGGGCATGTGTGTGCCCAAGAGATGGATGGCGTAGTTCGGCGGAGTCCGGCCGTGTGCGCACCACATACAGTATAGCAGTGAGCCCACGGCTTTGGTCCCAGACGTAGGGCTCTCCCTTAGGGACGGTCTCCCCGCCTTGGCGTCATGCTATGAATTACATGGATTGATATTAAGTCGCCCCCGCTTGGTCGGTGAGGCACCACCGACCCTACTAGGAGAATTGCCGCGTGTCGCCGGCTGCGCGCCGGCCGTAGGGGTTCTCCGCGCTGAAGGCGTGCCCCGTCTTCATGCGCCGGTAGTCGACGCCGCCCTTGGCCTTGGCCTTGGCGGCCTTGCGCACGTGGCCCGCCTTGCTCTCGAGCTGCAAGTTGATGCGCGGCGGCGTCAGGAAGCCAAAGGAGCGCGCGACGGCCTGCAGGTCCAGCGTGTGCACGTTGAAGATATCCTTGTGCTGGTGGCTGTTGTAGGCCAGGATGTAGGCGCGGTACGCGTCGCGCGCGCTCTGGTGCAGGTAGTAGTTCTTCTCCACTAGCCGCTCCAGCTGGCTCTGCACGTTGGCGATCTTCTTCATCGGAAACTCGTACTCGTTCAGAGGCACCTGCCGGGGAGGGGGGCGACAGGGGAGGCCACACGGTCAGCGCCTGACGCCGCTTATGGGTGCCCTGGTGGGAGTGCGGGGGGGGGGGGGGGGGGGGCTCATGGGCCGTTGGGGCTCCCAGCAGCCCCCCACGCAGCGGTCAGCCTCGCCGCACCTTGGCCGCCTTGAGGTACTTCAGGAAGGAGAGCTCGTCCGGCGTTAGCATCAGCAGCGCGCGCCCGCTGCCGTCGCGCCCACGTGCGGTACGCCCCACACGGTGGATGTACTCGCGCGGGTCGTCCGGCGGGTCGTACTGGATGATCCAATCCACCGCTGCACGGGGGGGGGGGGGGGGGAGCAAACGGTTGGAGTTTATATGTGCAAAGCGGGATAATTATTTTCAGGGCTCCGAAACCATCTATATATCAATGAAGTTCTGGAGCATGTCGTACGCCTTTGGTACAGCCACACTGAACAATGCACAGAAACCAAGGTTGCCTGACACACCCTCCGAAATGTTTTGTGGTGAAGTGTACCGGGCGGCCCGCGGGCCGGGGGGAGCTGGTGTGGGCGCAGCGCTGCCCCCGGAAGGGCGGCGCCGGCCCGTCCCCGCCGGCCACGAGCGGGGCTGCGCCGGCCAGTGCGGCGCCGCGGCAGCCAGAGTGGGCGGCCAGAACGGCGCGACCCGGGCGGCTGCCGCGAGCGCTGCGGCCGATGTGCCAAGGATGTAACAGTTGCTGGGCGGAGGGGGGCGCGGCCCGAGGGCGCAGCGCGTGCCGCAGCAACCTGACTGATCCTTGGGCAACCAACACCAAGGAGGCGTTCGATGCGTACCCTAGCCGCCCTCCTCCTAATAGGATTTCTAATCCTACAGCAAATTAGGGTATGCGGTCCAGGGCTTGGCGTGGCCGTGGGGGTGGTTCCAGGGTGCATTCGGGATACGAGTAAACAAGACAGCGCATTTCATGAGGGCTCCAGCATGTGGATTCCAGGTTGTGATATTGGGCGAAATGAATGTGGATTGAAGCCCTAGTTTAATAAACCTGTAAAACCCTATTGCGTTGCCCAGAACCCTCCTGGGGCCAAACGCTAGCTAAGAGCGGGCAACAACTCGTATTGTCACCCATGCACTCGAGAGGGGAGCGCTGGCGGTATGCTTCCAACAGAGATAGATGGCAGGGCGTGACAGGGGGGAAGGCGGCGCGGACCTGGGATGTCGAGCCCGCGCGCGGCGACATCGGTACACAGCAGGATGCCGGCATCAGCGGAGCTGAACTCCATAAAGGTGGACGTCCGCTTCTGCTGCTTCTGCTTGCCGTGGATGTCCTTGACGGGGAGGTCGATGTAGTTGAGTAGCTCCGCGTGGTACTTCACGCTCGCGCAGCTGGAGAAGAACACCATCACCTTCTTCTTCATGTTCTTCTTCAGGAAGGTGAACAGCAGCAGGAAGCGCTTGTCGGAGGGCACCACGCAGTAGCCCTGCTCCAGCCCCTCGCGCGTCGCGTGCTTCTGCGCGTCGTCCACGCCCACGTAGAGCGGCTTGCGCTTGAAGGACACGCGCGCGAGGTCCTCCACCTTGGTGGTCTGCGTCGCGGAGAACAGCGCCGTCTGCCGATCCTTGGGCAGCGCCTTGATGATCTGGTACATCTCCTTCTCGAAGCCGATCTCCAGGATGCGGTCCGCCTCGTCGATGACGAGGCACGCGAGGTTGCGGAACACAAAGCCCTTGGTGTTCTGCAGGTGGTCCAGCAGCCGCCCGGGCGTCGCCACCAGCAGGTTGATGCCCTTCACCAGCCGCTCAGCCTCCGTGCGTCGGTTGGCGCCGCCCATGATCAGCCCTGCCCGTGGACCGCCGCGCCGGGCCACGTCAGATACATGCATAGATACATCGATACATCCGTCTTCCTTTAACATAATACTTATACACCCTAATCCTTACAAGTGGTGTATAGAAAAAGGCAAGCGACAGACAGCCTAGCACCCGATCTTGCTGTCGGTAATATTTGCGTTAATGTTGTCTTTTGGGGGGGGGGAGCGCCTCGAACGCGTGGGCGCCGGCCCTCACCGTGCGTCTGGCTGTGGTACTTCATGAGGTCGCGCGCCACGCCGTAGATCTGCATCGACAGCTCGCGCGTGGGCGAGATGACGATGATGCCGGTGCCGTTGCGCGGCATGAACTTGGCCTGCCGGAGCAGCTCCACCGCGGGGATGAGGAACGCGAGCGTCTTGCCCGAGCCTACACACACCAAAGGAGAGCAGCCGGGGGCGTCAAACGCATGCCGAGAGGGAAAGGGAGGCGACGGGGAACTTTGAGCAACACCATGTTGGAGTTCACACGCTTTATTGAGGGGCAGAATTAGGCCAATCAGCACCTGGACACAGGCAGCGGTGCGATGGGGCAGACAGGGGGGCAGGTAAAGGGGAGGGGCACCTGTGCGCGCGGCGCCAAGCACGTCGCGGCCCGACAGCAGGTGCGGCACGGTGCGCGCCTGCACCTCTGTCATGTACGTGAAGCCCATGTCCGCGATGCCCTTCGCGGTCAGCTCCGACACCTCCAGCGTGCTGAACTCCATGGCGCTCATGATGCCCTCCACCTTGTGCTCCTGCTTCTCCACCACCAGCACCTCCCGCTCGATCTGCATCCCCTTCCCCTTCTGCGCCGCCGGGAAGGCCCCGTCAGGCCATTAACCGCTCGCGTGTGCCGGCATGCACAGGGGGGCGACGGCAGTGGGGGGGGGGGGGGGGGGGGGGAGGGGGCAGGGTGATCTGAGGTGGGGTACCTTGCTGTGCTGGTGAGGGTCCAGCAGGCTGCCGCCCTCCTCCTCCGCATCCTCCTCTGCCTCCTCCTGGCTGCTTGCCTCGCTGACCGCAACCTGCCAGTCCACAACAGCACCTCCCCCACCTCAGCGCCTGTCCCCTTCCTTCCCATACTCAGACAGTAAAGTACCCCTTTTCCCCAAATCACAGCCCCCCTCCGTGAGCTGAAGCTCGCGGAAACGGCCCCACCTCCGGCTGCTTCTTCCGCTTCTTGCCCGCCTTACCCGCGCTCAGCTCCGCAATGCCTTGCGAGGGCAGCAGCATGATGTTAGCGCCACAAGCCCCCGCATCGCGGCTTTCGCAGCCTTTTGCGGGCGCGGAGGGCACGACCGGGCAGCCCATCCCATTTCCCCGATACATGAGTATGTTTAGATGGCCGACGTCCGTGGGTGGAAGGAGTATTTTCTTACTGGGGCGTAGGTCTGGGCGAGCCGACGGCTGACGGCGTGGCGAAGCGGGCAGGAGGGGCGGGGAGAAAGGGGGGGGGGGTTCACCTAGTTGCGGGGGCTCGGCCTCCACCGCTGCGTCCACATCCGCCTCGTCGACGGCGGCGGCCACGGGGGTGCGCGCGGCGGCGCCCTTCTTCCCGCGCACCTTGGCCTTCTTCCGCTTGCGCCCCGCCGCGTCGCCGCCGCCGTCCGGCCCCATCCCGCCGCGGCTGTGCTCAGCCGAGAAGGAGCGCGCGACTCCCGGCAGCGCGCGGTGGGACAAGAGCTAGCTGCGTCGGGCGGGCGATCGAAATGATGAGGCAGCAGTATGGAGTCGGTGCTGTGTGTTCAGGGTTGCGGCGAATTGCTGCCTCGCTGGGTGGCGGCGTGCTTTTCTCTCGTTCCGCTCGGCGCGTCGGTCGCGCGCTGTCGGCGGCGGGCCGGAGCTGCCGCGCCGCCGGAAGCGCCGAGGTCGCCCGCCGACGACGAGGCGGCGACGCGCGGCGTAAAAGGGCAGGTGCCAGGTAGGGTTATAAGTTAGGGCTGAAGGCGGACGTACTAGGTGTATCAGCCCCTAATGAATGTGCTGAATTGGAACCCAGGTACTAACAGTGCCTCGCGTTGACCCATGACCCTTGACTGCCTGGCCGAGTTGATGAGCAGCAGCATCGCCTACTACTGAGTCGAACACAATGCCGTCATAGAGCCCGTCAGGTGAGACGTCGAGACAACGCGGACATGGGCGCGGCGTCAACCACCGAGCATCACCCACCCAGCAGCGGCTACTTCGCACCCGCCGCGGCAGGTGCAGCAGCAGGTGCCCTCCGCCTCGCAAAAGGGAACGGTTCCTGGGCGTAGTCACGGATCTATCACCTTGGAAGGCAACCGTGAGTGAGAAAGCACGCGCGTAAGCGAGCGCGTGAGTGAACTCGGCCGGAATGGCGCGACGACCAGTGGCGCTGGAGCCGAGGCAGGCCGCCACGCGCATCCAGGCGGGTCGACCCTCCCCGCCCACAACCTTTTCCCACGCCCTTTTCCCGCCCACACCGCGTGCCCGCGGGCCCGTCGCCCTCGTCCCTGGCCGTCCAGCCCGCCAGGCGTGCCCCTCGGCGCGCAGAAGCTCTGCTGACAGTCGGTGCTGCTGTGCTACCACAGGCGCAGTATCGCTCGCACCAGGCGCGGCGTCGCCTCCGGCGGCAGCAGGTGTGGACATCCCCCCTTCGCAATGGTCCCCTAACCCCCCAACCTTCACTCGCCGCCCGGGCCAACCTGGCAGCTCCTATCTCGGACACGCAGTTCAGCACCTGTCGATAGCACCAAGCCGTCATAATGGAGCAGTTGGAGAGGGGGACAAATAAGCGCGAAGCACCGCCACCGGGGGTGCAGCACCCAGCGAACCAAACCCAAACCCCGTGTAGGGGATCCAAGGGGGCTGTCAAAGCGTGACATGTCATTGGGTTTGCGGGTCGCAAAACTCATCACGCATCGGTTAGCACCGCTGAGACTCCTGAGATATCGAGCCACATTCGCGGTGTGCTCTGGTGCTCCTACATCTCCATGTATATCCGGGTGCCGACGCCCCGACAATGACCCTTATAACTATACGCCTCAAATTGGGGTCGCATGCAACCCATAACAGTATTCGCCGTAGTTCCCCATGTTTCTGCCTACATCGGACCTCTAGCAGGTGGGGCAGGTTCTCATTCGCGGTGTCCCTGGTGCCGCGCCGGCACCCGTGCAGTTTTTTCGTTTCCGCAAGGGGTCACACCCAGGCGCATGCTCAGGAAGGGACCAGCCAGCCACCCCCAACCATCTCCCCCCCCGGCAAACCGGCCCACCGCGCAGGATGCGGCGCGGCGCATCCAGGCGCGCGTGCGGGGCTGGCTGGCACGGGTGCGCCGCGCCGAGCTGGACCGGCAGCGCGGCCGGCAGGAGCGCTTCCAGCGCGTGATGGCCCGCCACCAGGAGCGCGTGCAGGTGCGGCCCAGCGCGACCCGCCCCGCCCCGCCCACTCGGGGCTGAGCAGACGTCCATGCTGCGCTGGCCTAACATTACGTGTCCCAATCCACACCAAGCGCACCAAGCGCACGGGAGTATCAGCAGAGTCTCCTTTTCTATACTTTAATGGGATGGATAGGCCCCCGCATGTGGCCACCTTTACATCTGTAGAGTTGTGAAGTCAACGTGCGCCGTTGTGTGTCATGATTGGTGTGCCCCCAAGCGGGCCCGTCACGGCATATGTATGGTGCACACAAGCGTATCTACACCATTTGCATACATAAGATTGCGTTTTTAGTCTACAGTTGACCTGCGTCGAGACGCTGGCGCGACCCCCTCGACTTCCGAGACTTCCAAGCGTTTCGGGTGCTGAAGTTTATAAGGAGGCACTGCTCACGCACGACTCAGCAAGCCTACCCCCCATCCCAGCGCGTTCTGCCAACGCGCTGACGCGCCCGCCCCCGCCTCCCTCTCCCCCGCAGGCCCGCGAGCAGGAGCTGCACTACCTGCGCACGATGCCGGCGGCGGAGCTGGAGCGCTACGAGGAGCGGCGCACCGCCGCGGCGCGCGCCATCCAGGCCGCCTGGAAGGGGCACCGCCAGCGGGGGGAGTTCCGCCGGCGCGCGCCGGAGCTGCAGCGCCGCCAGATGGTGCGCCGGCCGGCCTGGCGCGGGGCGCTGCGGGCCGGGCCCCAGAGCTGCGTGTGCCCAATAGAAGGTGCCAAAGGGACATGCCCGCCTGTGGTACACATTTACGTATCTGGCCACAGGGAACCATGCTGAGTACCTAGGTACGTTAGGTAGGCTGAGTATATAGGTAGGCTTGTCACATGTCAGGATGCTATATATATATATATATATATATATATATATATATATATACATATATATATATATATATATATATATATATATATATATATATATCGATGCCAACTCGCCTATGAGAACCCTTACTACATGCTTGGGCTTGCTAGCAACCTGTACGCACACTTGCCATGGTTGCGTAATAGTGTCGTCTATGTTTGACCTCTGGCAGGCAGGACGGATTCCTATCCGCCGCGTTCTTCGCACTGTGTCGGCACCCGCATTGATACACCGTTTCATGAAACTTCCCCAAGGCATGGCCAAGGCATGACACCGTGCTGTGCGGTACGGGATCGCATCAGCATGCCCGTTGTGTACGCGCTGGTTGAACTGGACTCGTCCGCCACGGTGTGTTGCGGCAAATGGCGGTGGTTTGATGTTTGGACGCGGGATGTGGCGATGCGAGAGGGGGCTGCTGTGAATGTATGTACGTTGTTTCCATTTCGTTTCATTAATGCATCTATTAGTTGCTATATTTTGCATGCGTACCGCCGTACAATTGAAGACGACCTTCGCAGCCAACAATGATACATTGTGTTGCACCTTTGCGTCGGAACATTTGTCACGTATTCGTGCTGTATTCTGACTATCTGTGTTAATAGTCACTCCACGGACAAACGGGGGCGGGCATCGTCACCGCATCCCAGGGTAAGGCCTCCCGGCGAGCCCGGGTGGCGCAGGATCTGGCATACCGCCCGACCTGTATGTGTTGTTTCTACCCTGAGCATCGGCTCAGTACGACGGAGTGTTGGCGGCGCCCTGCGGCCGGCTCGTGTGGAAACCCCGGGGAACCCTCAGCCGCCCCATGAGGACAGGCGGGGGCGGAGAGCGGCCAGAAGGCAGTAGCCCGGCGCCTGTATGTATACACATGCAGCCTTCACAGTCGGACGCGGCATTTCGTGAACGCAGTGTGATGGCGGCTGGCGGTTGGCTTGCCACCCCATCACTGCCAGCCCACGTTGCCCCATCCGGGGGTGGGGGGAAGAGGAGAGGGGGGTGCAAGTACGCTGCTTATCCGCGGACCATTTCTGATTGTACGGTGTGTTTTAATCAACCTAGATTGTTCCCATACATGTCTGCGAGAGAGTGTGCGTATATGCATTTGAGGGTCTGCCGGTACTCGCGCTCATCCCATGGACACTCGGAAACCCACTTACTAGGCGGCCTCCCCCCCACTTCCCACCATCACCATCGCAGGCGGCCACCGCCATCCAGAGCGCCTTCCGTAGCTCCTCACCGCTGCGCGCCAGCCGGCGCCAGGCAGCGGAGGAGGCAGCGGAGGCACAGGCGGAGGCGGGCGCGCCGCGGCGGAGCGCCGCCGAGATGCGCGCCAGCGGGGGCGGCTACAGCTCCCCTGCGCGTGACGACAGCGGGGGGCTGCTCATGACGGAGGCGCGCCGCGCGCAGTTGCTGGCGCAGGTGCCCCCCTCCCCCCCCTTCCCGCCTACAACAACCCCTTTCCCGATCAGCCCGAAACGATGTACGAAATGACGGTCTGTTGACGCCGCGAGTGTCCAGTAGCGACCCCGCACTGACTTCGCGACCAGCAGATCAGGCTTCAGTTGAGATCGCTGTGGCTGTCCATTTGGGGTCGTTGCGATTGTTGTCACCTGAAGCAGCCGGTTGCGCCTACCGCTCCAAAATCCCGGTGCACAACGACACGTCCGAATTACGGCAATCTTTTGTATGCACAGCATGCAATTGTGCGTTGCTGATGTTGTTGAGAATGGAATCATTTTCCTGTTCACAATGCATGCCAATGAGCAATAGACTCAAAGAGCTGATACACATGCACACACACATGTGTGTGTGTGTGTGTGTGTGTGTGTGTGTGTGTGTGTGTGTGTGTGTGTCTGGAAATCTACAACAGCAAAGTCACGTGTGTTGCTGAATTCAATCGTTTAATAGCTGAATCCCAGTCGGGTCACTATGCGAACTGTAGCTGTTCGTGTCGCCGTGAACGGTAGCGATTGTAGTTACGGCTGATGGGCTCTGAGCCGTGCTGGCGGAAGAGGGGATATGTGTGTCTGTGTGTGGGGGGGGGGGGGGGGGGGGGGGGGATGAGGGGGTGTCCCTGCTGCTGCGGCGGCTGTCGTCGCTGACCGTCCGCCGCTGGTGCCGCAGATCGAGCAGCGCGTGCGACGGCACCGCGTGGCCAAGCAGGTGCCGCAACAGGACGAGGAGGCCATCCGGCTGCACAAGCGATACGAGGTGCCCCCCCCCCCCCCCCCCCTCCCGCATGCACCCCCGGCTTCAGCTTGAGGCAGTGCCGGCAACCCACCCGAACTGAAATCCGGTCTCGCTTTGGGCTAAGTCCACTCTTACCGTGTTAACCACGCTTTCGATACGCTATACATCATTGTTTGACACCCCTCTGTTCTCCCCACCCCCTACCATCACAACCACCACCACCACCTTGCTTCCCCGCCTGTGCGGCCGCAGGCGCTCCTGCGCGAGCGCAACCAGGGGCGGCGGGCAGCGGAGCGCGGCGCCGCGGCGCGCCTCCACGCACGGCGCCAGGCGGAGATCTCCTTTGCCAACCTGCGCCACAAGCACACCACGCTCGCCGGCATCGCGCCCTCCGCGGAGCCGCACCACTTCTCCCTGCCGCCCGCCGACTCGCAGCGCATGGTACCCCCCCCCCCCCCCCTCCCCCACCTCCTTTTGTTGGCAGCCCCATGACGACTGCTCGCGTCGCGCCATCGAGCGACAAATCGCCCCTGCAGACAATGCCTATCAATATCATCATCCATCTGCCATTAACCCCCCATTAATCGGCATGTGCACACCTTCACCTATGATATACGGATTTTGTGTTCGGATTTTGTGTTTGATCTGTATTGTCCTGGGTGCCGAGTCACTTTTAAGAACCCATACTACACAAGCCTCAAATTGTCTTGCAGCCCATGAAATGCTTCCCTACAGTTTCGGTATAGTCCCGTCTCTGTTAGACAGAGTGGCAGGCAGGGCAGGTTGATATTCACAGTGTTCCCATGACCGCGCCAGCACCCATAGCATGACTGTCTAACTGTACATCCCCCTCACCAGCCCCCCCCCCCCCCCCCTCCTCTCTTGCGCGTGTGTGAGTTTGGGGTACCGCTGCGCTTCCCACAAGTGGCGCTCGCGCATGAAAGGAAGTGCGCGAATGCCGTATCGCCGCACATTTACACCCCCCCCCCCCCCCCCCCAACCTCACCGCCGTGAGCGTCTGGATTCATGCAGCGGCATGCCCTTTCGCATAGCGGGGAAATCGTGCCCTGCACGGTGGCATCTGTACGTGAGGTGCACGTCTATACATGCATAGATGCTCACACGGGGTGAACGGTGGCAGTCTCGCCCTTTCCCCCTGCATTGGCGCACCGTCTCCCCTCCGAGGCGGGGCCCGCATCAAACGTTACCATAACATTTAATCGGTGCGGCGGGTCGAAAAACTGGCAACATGTCGGGAGATTCGCTAAATATTCGTTGTATATTCTGATATATTTCTATATAATTATACTTTCCTCTCTTCGCGAGTGGGAGAGGGGTCAAAAACGATACTGTAGTAACCGCACTTTGATAGTAACCGTCCCAGACTGCGGTTACGGATTTTATTATTGTTTACATGAGCTAGCAACGGGTTTTATTCCCGTTCGGTTTTATGTATGCGAATGTTACGTATATCATCTGACCGCTGTGCTTTGCCAGGCGCGCGCGCGGGCGGGGCATGCGGCCTCGCTGGCGCAGGAGCGCGCCGGGATGCACTGGTGGAAGCACCTCGCGGCGCTGAACGGCACGGCGGAGGCGGTGGACGACAGCTGGACCATCTGGGACGAGGTGGACAACAGCCGCGTGGCGCGCTGGGCGCGCGTGCTGCACGAGGAGGAGCTGCGCCGCGACTGAGGCAGCGGCCCGGCGGTCCGCTCACCGACCAACCCGACCCACCCCAACACGTCACCGCGTTGCCGTGCTTGATTGCAAAGCGGCCGTGCCACTCGTCGGTCGTAGGCTGCGCCGCCAGATGTGAGGAAATGGTGTGCGCTGCCTCGTATTCCGTGTTGCATGCCGAAAGCGACTCCTGGAAAAGGGCATCAATGAAGCCACACTCGACGGCCCCCATCCTGCCCCAGGCATTCCCGACGCAATCCCACTGGCAATGTTGACAAGTTGTCATATTACGTTGCCACCAGTCATTTCGTGCCGCTGGGGTTTGGGGGGTGTATGTTGGTACGGTGGTCGCGCATGGTGCACTGCGACGGGTCGTGCGGGCGGTGTGGCGGCCCCACCTAGCGAGTACATGCCAGTGCGGGTGCCGACCCGCGGTGAGAAGCGCGCCCGTGAGTCCGCCGCCCCGGGCTATGAGAGGTCGAATGCGGACGAAGCCACCTTTCTGAACTGCTGTAGCACCTTATGGTGGAACAACTCCATAGCGGCACCACGGCGATGAAGGTCATGGTAGGCTGCAAGGTCATGGTAGGCTGGTAGGCGCTCGGTTGTCAAGTCTCTTGACTTCAGGAGTTAAGAGACTAGCAACTGCCAAGAGGGGTGGCAGGTTGTAAGGATTAGCAGCGACTAGCAGAAAGCAGCGCCCTACGGGATGGAGAAGTCGCCGTCGGCCTCGAAGCCCTCGAAGCCGGGAAACGCGCCAAAGGCGCCGCCGCCAATCACTGCGGCACCCGCAGCGACACGCAGACGGGGCGCTGCAGTCAGTACACGTGAGGGATCGTGTACCGTAACAACCACGCGTTGGGCTCGCTGTTGCAAATTTATCATTTTGTAGTGCTGTTGAAGAGGAAAGAACTACCTCTATCTGGTAGCCGATCGGAATACGTATGAAGAAAAGAGACCCGAATCCCGGGTGTCTCGATGGTGAAAAACAGTTCGTGTCTATGTGACCCGCGCGAATCCAAGTATAATCGTCACAATACATACCGCGTCCATGTCGAAAACAATTGATGATGTTTTCTTCTGTAGCACCTTATGATGGAACAACTCCATAGCGGCGCCATGGCCATTCCGGTCGTGGTGGTAGGCTGCAAGGCGCCCAAGTCGAGGCGCCTACTTGTCATAAGGGTTCTTTTCCGGGTTTGCGCCGGCACCCGAACGGCATTTCCGTTCCTCCGGCGCATATTTATTGTAGCAGTGTACACCGACACTGGTGTCGAGCTTCTATACTACCACTACTGCTACTCCTACTACTACTGCTGCTGCTGATGGGAATATCAATGCTGCGGCATAACCAATAACAAGGCGGAACCGCGTCCGATGTGCTTGTTGTCCGCCATCATCAGCCCTGACACATGGCGCGTCGTTGCTCGTGAATGGCGGTGGCACCGTGAGACGTCAAGCGAGAACATACGAGCCTCCTCTGGACTCCCTTCCCTAATTGCGCCACGTGCCGGCAGCGACCCACAGGGAGAGGTGCTCCTGGCCGAGGCGGCGGAGGGAGAGGGGGGGGGGGGGGGGGGGCTTTTGGCCGCGTTGCTGAATGGACAAACGCGCCGGGTACGCAGCAGGATTGCAGTGGTATTTACATGCAACAGGATGGACTGTTTAGGGGAGCGCCACCGAGGAGGCACACCCCCTTCCAACCCCCCAGCGTATCATCAACGGCGGCGAATTTGTTTCAACTATTTAGTTCCAACGGCGACCCCCGACTAGCAGGTGCCCGGTCCTGCCTCGCGCCCCGGGGCCGGTAGCTTGTCGCAGGTGAGCGTCGCCACGGTGTCCGAGGTGCAGCACGCACAGATGGCTGCTTTGTCTGGCTGCGTATCATTGCTGTAAAGGCGACCGACCCGCAGTCCTGGCCGGCGGGCGCGGTGCCCCTCCTCACGGCAAGAACCCTCCACCGCCGCCGCCGCCGAAAAAGTCTCCCATAAAGGCCGGGATGGAGAAGTCGCCGTCGGCCTCGAAGCCCTCGAAGCCGGGAAACGCGCCAAAGGCGCCGCCGCCAAACACTGCGGCACCCGCAGCGACACGCGGACGGGCCGCAGCAGTCAGTACATGCGAGGGATCATAACCGTAAGAACCACGCGTTGGGCTCGCTGTTGGGAACGTATCATTTTGGAGTCCCGTTTTGTGGAAGAGGAAAAAGCTGTGTCTATCTGGTAGCCGATCGGATTATGAAGAAAAGAGACCCGAATTCCGGGTGACTCAGTGGTGAAAAACAGCTCGTTTTTATGTGTCCCGCGCGAATCCAAGTATAATTGTCACAATACATACCGCGTCCATGTAGAAAACAATTGATGATGTTTTCTTCCGGGACAGTATAGGCTGCCGCTGCGCGCTTTGGGCTCTCTTTGGGACAAATTGTTCTCCATAACAAGGGGCAGGGGGGGGGGGGGGGGGGCTTACTCCCCGCCGGTGCGCTCTGAGGCCGCGGGACCCCTCTTGTGAGCACCCGCTCCCGCGCCGACCGGGCGAACTCGCCCCTGGCGTTACACACCTGGCAGCCAGGCCACGTCGCGTGGGGGGCCATCGCCGGAGCGTCAGGCTCGGCGGAGGTTTGCGGCGGCGCCGACAACCCACCCCGCGCGCGCCACGCCCTCACCGGCACCCCACAATAATAAGGCGGTGTTAAATGGCACCCCTTGATAATGAATACCAAGCATCATCGCGGCCGCAACGCGACACCCAGGATGATTGACCACAGGGGTGCATGCGATGATGGCATGGTACGCAGGCCGGCCCCCACCTGAAACGCCGCAAACCAGACGCCGGTGGGCATCGGCCTGCCCATGGGGTTCATGCTGGTGCCGGGCTTCATCCAAATCTGGGCAGCCCCGGCCGGCGCGGTCAGTCAGCATTTGCATGCCGGCATTTGGGGGGGGGGGGGGGGGGGGTCGCGATTGGCGGGGTTGCGGTCATGTCGGTCATGCCACTAGTGGACACGCTGGCGGGGTTGGCGCCAGGGGGCGATTCGCGCGCACCTGCCCGATCATCATGCCCGGAGCCACCTGGTGCGGGAAGGGGTGGCCACATGAGACCGGATTGGACAGAAACAGATCAGCGGAGTTTGGTGTGCTTCTTAGTGTATCATGTGCAACGTTGACGTACATCGTGATATAAGGTGTACAAGGTGATATCATTGCCGAACATTCAGCCTCAGATTTCAATCTCATTATCAGAAAAGATTTTGAGACACTGGTCACGCGTACCCATTTCAGCTCGTCGCGGAAGTTGTTGAAGTCCATGATTAGACTCTCCGAGCGGGGAATGTCGGTATCTGTTGGGGCGCGGGGCAGCCGCCAGTCGGTATTTGCGTTTGATCGAGGCGCGGAGAGCTCGCGCGCGACTGAGATGTTATCATGATCCCGGCGGCAAGGCAGTGCTTTCAACCAGGCACTGGAAAGGATGCGCATCGCGGCAGTCGCCGACATGCAAGCAGGAACCATGCTGAAGTGGCGCGTTCAAGTGGGGGGGGGGGGGGGGGGGGGGCAGCTGCGGGAGCTGGGTCTAGGCCAAGGCGGCCGCCCGCACAGTCAAGGATGACAGCCGGCGTGCCGTCCTGCCATGCGGGCGCTTGGTATATGGCTCCCTCCAGCCCCAGCGTCCCGGAGACGCCCTCGGACCTGATGCCGTCCGCGCACGGCAGGGATGATGCCCGACCTCAGTCGCTCTCGGTGCGGACTCACAAGTAGGCACATGCACACTTGGCGCGGCGCATGCCACAATGGCCCGCGCTGGACGCCGCGGCAAATGACCCCGGCCGCGCTTCCGGAGGGAATGATTGGAGTCAGTGGCGGCAGGGGGCCTGCGGAGGGCTGCGAGCCGGCCTCACCAGTCCAGGTCCGCCGCATTTGGCGTGAGGATGTTCAACGCGCGGGTGGGATAGCCTCGCTCCAGGTCCAGGAAGCACTTGCCGCTCCAGCCGCCCGCGAGCATCGGCGACCTGCCGCGGTCCGCTGCCTCGGAGTTGCCGATCACGCAGCCTGCGGGGGCGCAGTCACCCCGCCGCACCATGGTCAGTGCCGTGTCCTAATCACCATGCCCGCGGAGCGGTTTGGACAAGTCGCGTGAAAGGAGCGCCTCAGCGTCAAATGGCCCAATTGCTACAAGTATCGGTCTGAAACCTTCACTGTCTATGGGGCTTTCATTCGATCTCTGTGGAGTCAAAAGCTGGGACATTACATTGCGGTGCAGGAGGGGGGTGCTGAGAGGGGGGGGGGGGGGGGGCATGAGAGGGGAGGAGCGCGGCGGGTGGGTGCTGCTCACCGGTAGTGCAACCTGCCAGCATGCCCCGGCTGCTGCTCCCAACCGGTTGCGGGTAAGTTCCGCTCGCAAACTGTTGGGGGGGGCATGCCATTGCGCAATCCGTTTGCATGGCCCGGATGGCCGCATGTGTGCGGAAGGCGCCGATCTGAGCGTTTATAAGTATAAGGAGGATGATAGTGGTGCGCCGCTAGCGTTGATTGATGGCCGCTATACGCACATCCTGCGGCTTATATATTAGAGATGCAATATGCTGCCACGAACTATTAAGTGGTACCATTATTTCAGTGCAAGCATGAGCTGCGGCAACATCGCCAAGCGGTGCTGCGGTGCACAAATGACAGACTGAGGGACTGCGCTGTGGATATGATATTTGGGCGAATTAGAGGGTCGTGGCGATTCCGCTCTTACCTGCTGCACCACTTCTTCATCTGGGACCGTGGCGAGGAACCGGCACAGCTCCCCGAAGTCGTTGAACTGCGGCGGGAGCTCGAACGGGGTGCAGGAGCCTGGTGGCCATTTCGGCAAACGAAGTACACACTCGCTGGGTCAGCAAATATGCCTGTCACAACTTGGATTATGAAAAATTAAGACGCCCGTGAAGTAACTGCAGAGGTGTGCTGCTATCAGTGAATGTACGTTACCGACACTGAGTCGAACAAATTCGGCCGACAATCGGACTCTGTTTTGAGTACTGTTGTTAAAGTTTCAAATGATACGCCTCACAAGGTGCTGTCGTATGATAATGGACCTCTTATGGCGGATTTCATGTGCTTTAAGAAAACCAGCCGATCCGCAGCACCTATATATATTTCGTTTCACATTCGACATAGACAATTCATGCGACGGCATTATCTTAATTTCCTGCACCTTCCAGCGAGCCATGTTCCGAATTCAGTACAAAATATGTGACAGCGACGCCGGCGGAGACAAGGCTCGCATGCTAAGGCTCGCGGCTTCGGGATAGATTGCGCTGGCGCGATCCTGGGGGAGTTGTTGCACTTGCCGCTCTGGGCCGTCACGATAGATAGGGCCGACATCGCGAGCACGGCGACGACAATATAGCAGCGTCGCATCCCGCTTGCCGACGGGCTTCGCCGCCGACTTGATTCGTCTGCCATGATTACCTGTCGATCGCACCGCAGCAGTCCCGGTGGGCAAGCTCTCGTCAGTTTTGCTTCTCAGTTTTCACTCCGCTCGCCTGATTCGATTGACAATGAATAACACGGGTTTCAATTTATGCAGTCGCCGTGCTATACTACTAGCGAGGATCGGCCAGTCGATGGCAATGCCGCTATTTCATTATATATCGTGGACTGTCCACGGTCCTCTGGAGGGCAGACTGCAGCGTGGAAAATAAGCATGTGGACAGCAGCGCAGGCAACAGTCTGGAATTCTCTGCATTCCGCGATGGGCCACAGCACGACGTCCGCACTGTATCTACTAAGCCGTATTGAGTACATGCTATGTTGCGAGCAAAATACTCGGCGGTCACTGCGGCGATTCTATAGCCTCATTGAAAGGTCGTAGCAGACACACTGAAAAAGATATAATTATAGTATAATATTATGTATGCTGTGCGCACATATGAGCGCCCGCCCCCCCCCCCCCCCCCCGCCCTGCCCACACACACGGACATGAGACACAGCGAGCAAACGCGAGATGACTGATAATTGACTGCTATGATACAAAGCGGAGCAGCATCGCAACCCGTAATCAAATTCCGAGTCGCACAAGCAGAGGCGGGGAGGTTAACCTCTACACCGCGAGGTTCAACTATACGCCGCGAAGACAAACTCGATGAAGACGAGCTGTCCTGCTGTAGTGTCTTGCAGCGTGTGTGTGTGGGAGGGGTGGGGTATGTCGAACTAGCCCGTCGATTCTATATCCCCTGGATGTATTAAGGCAGCCAACGATTCCGACGGATGGTCGCCGAGCGGCGGGGATTGGCTGTGGCGGAGACGAGCGCTATGATTGACAGATAGTGGCAGCCGTGCAGAAGTGGCAATATATGCAATTGCGGTGCGGCCATGCTGCTGCGATGTTTCCACTGCTTCATCTAGTCAGAAGGCGGTCAGCTGGTGGCCAGATGTAGCCTCCCCGTGCCACGCAAACGGGGAGGAAAAGCCACACTACGAGGACAGTGGGGATTCGTCGCATCGGCCAGTCCAACATGGAGTACTATGCAGCTTTCTAATATATACGAGTTCGACACGTGACACACGCGTAGCTATTGAAAACCATATAGTATAACTTCCTCGGTACAGTGGACAGCATCCTGGATTAACAGTTTTACAGCGCACGCGGGCAGCCGATTCCGTCATATCCCTTAGTTAAAATGCGGTCTACGCACATGTGGAGCTGTAATAATCGTTTTACGCCACGCGCGGCGTGCTGGCCTGCTGGGAAATATGAAAGCAGTCATCCTGTATGCATAACACATCGTAATCGACAAAGCCTCCCGAATTAACGCCCAGGCGGATGAAAAATTACGAGTTATGATAATCGTCGTCTGTACGGTTCCTAGGCAGAGACGGTGATTTCATTTTAGTAATGAGTCCCTATATTTCAGTGAATTTCGTTTTTTGAATTGAATTTCTGAAACGTTTTCAATTTTGTTTTCCATTTCTATGTGTATATCATATGTAGCGACTATATGCAATCAACCCATGACTTGCGCACCATTGCACTAAGGCCACAAATTGTCCACAGTCCTGAGCCGTTTGCCCTTGAGCTCAACGATGACCCAGCGTCCCTATCGTCATGGGATGTTGAGCACTCATCCGAGGCGGCCGGAGGATAACATTAGCGATGCTTTGCGTGATGGAAGGCGCGGGAAGTTTCAACTATGACTTGTATAGTCATAATTGATCTATATGCGTTCGGCATGTCCCGGCGAGGCAGCTCGCTATGTCGGGGATCGTTTTCAAGTGATTTCCATTAATTCACTCACTAAAACTCAGTGGATTTGCGAATTTGAACTTTTTATTTAAATAGGTTGAACCCGCCACATATATTTTGCCAAACACGACACTAAGCCGACGGGCCGAATGTTGACGCATGTGCACACATGCGTTGATACACTGGCAACCCGTAGTCGGCAACACGTGTTCCCGGACGCGTGCGTGTACGGCGGAGGCGCCGCCCGGATTGCGAAACGCCACAAGGCGTGGAGAAACGCCGCGGCCTCTTCTAAATGGACTGTTGTATAAATACCGCGCGGGCTCGACGAGAGCTACTGCACCATCGAGAATCATTATGTTTTGGAGGCCTCGCACTGTACAATGAGGTACGGACGACTGTTTAAATACTAGGATGACTGCCTCCAAAACTTTAAGTACTGCGGACTTAAATCCTAGGGGCACCTCAATTAGTGCATGTTATGGTGCATATCTATAGCTGTAGTTACAGTTTAAACACTGCTGCACAGGTGTGCGTACGGAGCATAATGCTGATGGTTGCTACTGCCACCGCTGCTGGGTGATATTGCGAAAAGTCGGCGCGCATGCCGGTGGCCGTTGTCCCCTACACGCCGAGCACCAACTCCAATAAATAATCTTTGGATGCCATAGCGAGTCAGTAGGAGGAGCTCAGGAGGAGAGCATTGTGTAACACATTTTAAAGTATTGTTAAAGCCATCAGAGCTTTTCTGGGGGTCGAAGGCAGATCCGCCCTTTCATGGCCCTAGAGACCCGCCGCCACCTAAAACAACAAATTAAATCTTGGCGACCTTACACATCATAAACACACATCGTGTATCACAGGAAGTCATCCAAAATTCGAAAGGGCTCTTGGTTCCTCGAGTTATTCCTGCGCCGCGAATAGGGACAACGTCCGATATTTGAGAGCGTTGATCCCATTCTCGCAAGCGCGCAGTACGCGAATGGGCTAGGCAAAAAGACCGAAAGCGACCTCATGCGGCTCCTATATGGTCATGACCGTACTTGCAGTGGGAATGGCTACCGTCCACATTCCCGACGCCGCGTCGATCTGGCCGAACAAAATCCGTTCCATGCAAGTGACAAAGAAGAGTGCTCATTTCCTTTAGAAGCCGAGAATTGTTGGCATGGTCCAAGAAAGCCGCTAGCATCTTCTGCGAGCCCGACGCAGCATCAGCACGCGGGCGTCCGTATCGCTGAGGTGGCCATCGGCGGTAGCCGCTATAAAGGCGCCCCCACGCCTCGCACATCGTCGCGGCGTACCTGGCAGTCCCACGAGCATCGTTGATTACGTGATCACCGGCGAGCGAAAGAAGTTGCATTGAAGTTGCCCCGGCCAATTACGGACTCAAGCAATGGGCCAAAGAACCAAGAGTGGGGGACGGTGTTATTGGTGTCGGAGTACCTAGTGAGGCGGGACCTCGGGAGAATGTCGTTAATATGCAACCGATGAAGGCGGCATCAAAGTCATACGGACGACGGTAGCCATGCGGCGGATGCCAGCACCCTTCAACCGAGTGGGGAAATCAAGCCTACTGCGCGCCGTGGCCACTGCATCCTCGCTCAAAGTAGCCCCCGTCACTGCCGTGGGGTTAGGATCGTCTGGGTCATGCATGAGCTCTGCCAATAAGAAATCGGCGACCACTGGTCGGCGCCGTACGATCAAAAGAGACCCCCTACTACTTAGCACCCACTCGACCGCCGCAAGGACGGTGGCATCCACCACCTCCCCGAAGGCCTCACCTCGGACGGGAGGCCATACGACGGACGAGGCCTCGGGCGGTGGTACTGGTAGTGATGTGAAATCGAGTTTTACATGTACCGGACGGGTACATGCTGCCGCCGCGGAGCTATAGTTGTCGCCGCTTGCTGGTACTACGGGTAGTTGCGGTAGTGTAACGGAGATTGATGTGATATTATGAACGGCGGCTGATGATAATACTTTATCGATTAGTATAATGAGGATTAAAAGCCACAACAATATTATGTTTACAACTAGTGGTTGGGGTTTCCTCTTTCCTTGTCTACTGAGCATGCGCGGTACGTACAGCACAATTATCCACTACGTGTATCCACGTGGCGTACCCGCACCGCCCGAGGGCTGCATCAATCTAGCAGCAACTCGGTGTTTCATCGTCGGCACTGCCACGGACGGGAGCCGCTGTAAGCCCGTACGGCATAATCCCGCGCGCGATTCCCGACGCAGCCATCCCGGGTAACGATGCTCCCGCATGCTGCTCGTCGCGTGCTTAATAAAAGCACGAGCGCACGGCCTACGTAATCGACATATAGGCGTACTTTTCATGCTTAAAGCCCCAAGGATCTTAAATCAACGCGAACTGGAATCAACGCGACCAAGCATAACGGGAAGGCGCAAGCTGGAAATTAAGTTGAAAGGGTGAATGATGTTGTTAACGTCGAACTTGAACTAATGTGGCAATGCATATAATAATCCTTCAAGTCGGCCGAACCAATTTATTTTCCCCTTACAGAAACAAAGAATACACAAATACATCACGGCTCCCCATGCCGCCGGCCTTCGGCTCGTCGGCGAAGAAGACCGCCATTTCCGGGCAAGAACGATCCATGCATGCGCCGGTGGGACCTACGGCTTCAACGCGCTACTCCACGCCACAACTTGGCTGCCCCTTCGCAGCCCCAAGCACACATACAGTCGGTCGGTGCCTGCCGATCACCGTTGTGTGCTGCCGCCTTCGGCGCCCCACGCAAACATGTGGCGCCACCGTGCCGCTACTACGCGAAAGCTGGTCGGCCTCGTCGAGCCGCCGTTGCTCCGTGCTCACGGGTCAGGGCACGGAGCTGGTCAGCGACATCACCAAGCCGCTACTGCACCGCTACTACTGCGCCGCCACTACCCACACCGCTGAACTTTGTGCCCCGGCAGCTCTCGCAGCCCGGGCACGCAGCTAGTAGCCGCCATCGGGCCGCCGCTACACCATGTGCCCGTTTGCTTTCGCAGTCCGTGCTGCACGCAGCTCGTCGGCGCCATCATGCCGGCACTGCACCATGTGGCCCCGGTCGCTTCCGCCGCCCGGGCAAGCAGTTGGTCGGTGCCAACGGGCCGGCACTGCCCGCTCTGCTCTGGCAGCTTTCGTAGCCGGGGCACACAGCTGGTCGGCGCCAACGGGCCGCCACTACAACATGTCCCGGTCGCTTCCGCCGCCCGGGCACGCAGTTGGTCTGCGCCATCGGGCCGCTACTTTACCATGTGCCCCGGCAGCTTTTGCAGCCCGGGCACGCAGTTGGTCGGTGGCATCAGGCCGCCACTGCACCCTACCCCCCGGTCGCTTCCGCGGCCCGGGTACGCAGCTGGTCGGCGCCAACGGGCCGCCACTGCACCCTGTGCCCCACCAGCTTTTCGCAGCATGGGCGCGCGCGTGGTCGGGGCCAACGGGCCGCCACTATACCCTTTGCCCCGGTCGATTCCGCGGCGCGCCCGGGCACGCATCTGGTCTGCGCCATCAGGCCGTTACTGTACCATGTGACCCGGCAGCTTTTGCAGCCCGGGCACGCAGCTGGTCGGCGCCACCAGGCCGCCACTGCACCCTATACCCCGCCGGCCGCTTCCGCGGCCCGGGCAAGCATTTGGTCGGCGCCATCAGCCCGCCACTGCACCCCGTGCCCCGGCAGCTCTCGCGGCCCGGGTACGCATCTAGTCGGCGCTGTCCGGCGGTTGCTGCACGCTTGGCTTGCCAGGCTACCCCTAATGCTGCCCTACCATGCGCGGAGATATGACTACAGACTACATCGTCCGCTTCCCCCCGCCTGCCCTTCGCACGCCCCGCCGTGCGACAGTAGGCAGCCGGTTTTCTCAGGCGCAGTCGCTGCTCTCCCGCCCGGCCGGCCCCCTGCGGCCGGCGCCCAAGATATTATGGAAATGTGCATTCGCCCCTCCCTCCCTTGACATGTTTACTACTAGTAGTTGCTTGGGGTTTCCGTTCCCTTGTCTGCTTGGCGGGCGCGGTAAGGTGCTAGCATGTCCGGTGCTAGTATACCCGTATCGCCCGAGGAGCTGCATCGATCCCGCAGCCCCTCGAGGAGCTGCGTCAACCCAGTAGCCCCTCGGCAATTTCATCGTCCGGCGGAAGTTCCCGTTCGCCCGTACGGCACCACCTTCCTTGCGCGCGGTTCCCGACCCAGCCATCCCTGGTAGCGTTGCTCCCGCATGCTGCTTCGTCGTGTGCTTAAAAGCACCAGGGGCTTGCCTGTCCCCATCTTCCTTTGTCGCGGCGCACCCACCATAGGGTCGCGCCGCGACAGCCACACTCACCCTCCCCTCACTTAGTCGTTCACTTTCGCGGGTCTGCCTCTTAGGCTTCTAGCCCCTCCCAAAAGTTGTAATTGTGCCAAAGCACCGTTTCGGCAGTATTCCCGCGCCCCCTCCCGCCTCCCTTATTAGGGATGAGCTACAGGGTACTGAGTACGGGTACCCGTACTGTACCTGTGTTAATAACAGCGTCAGGTACCTGCGGAATACCTAGTCGCTAATCCTTAGTTATAGGGTAATCCTTCGTCGCTTACCGGGTCGCTTAGTCGCGCTAGTCTTTTTTTCATTCCCGCTTCTTCACGTATACGGGTTATAGTCACTTGCGCTGAGTTTTCGTGGTACAGGTGAGGGTACAGGGTACAATCTTCTCCGCCCGCCTGCTGACGTGTCATCTGTGACAGCGTGCATGGCTTTCGGATAGGAATCACGTGATCATGAGTAACAGCACGGCCGCCTGTCGGCGGCGCAAACGGCGAGGAGACCCTGCTGTCATCACGTCGGCATATATCAGGGCGGGAAACGAATAATAATCGATCATTTTAAAATGATATAAAAAGCTTCTCTGCACCACCGGATGGGTTCCGCCCAGTTTACGCTTGTTGACTCCGTCTTTTACCCCGGCCTGGCAGAGCCCCTAAAGCAGCGCAGCCGTATCCAGGCGGGCGCCCTGGCTGAAGGACAACCCCTAACGTAGAAAAGGACCCGCCAAACGTACCGGCTCGGGAACCTTCGCCCCTCCTCGCGGGCGCTGGCGCCCTCACCTGCACACAACCCGTTGTTCGAGCGCGCTCCTATTGCCAACGCCGCGAGCCACGCAGGGCGACCACATGCCGTGCAACCACAGCCTCCCGTCTGTGAGCGCTCGACGCCCTAACGCGACCGTTCTCCGCGCGGTGGTCTGCAACGTGCAGCAGTCACCAGAGGGTCGGACTTCCCGCTGCTGGCTCCGACAAATCGCGTAGTGTATTTTGGCATCCCCGCGTTATTTCGCCAGCCGAGATGGCGGACAAGAAGCTGCGCCTCACGCAGGCCACCATCAACGGTATGAAGTACCAGACACGGTACGCCGTGGCACAGGTGCCGACCCACAAGAATGAGGACACCTGGGCGGTGTACGACGGCTCAACACACGACTTCGGGACGATGGCGGACGCCGTGTTCATGGTACGCTTTTACCCCCGCTGGCGCCCGTCATCGCGCATTTCTGCCGTTGGTATTATTTTGCTCCGAAGCCCTACTTGTTCTATCTAACGGATAGGGATATTACCGATGGGGAACTACTGACAGGGATATTTTAATTAAGTGGATTCGGCCCTGTTTGGCGCCGCATTCGCATCCATAATTTATATAAATTATTATTGGCGACTACGTACGGCACCACGGCAGTTGCTTTTACCCTCGCACCTCGGCTCTTATCAGCACCAGCGCCGCTCGCCAAGCGCCCGGCCGGCGAGCAAGGCGGCATGCGTGCTGTGATAGCCCGTCGGTGACACAGCGCCGGCCTGACTGCGGCGGCTGGGCGCAGGTATGCGACGGGCACGGCGGGCGCCAGGCGGCGTCGATGTGCGAGAAGCAGCTGATCCCGTTGTTGAAGAAGCAGCACCAGGAGGTGAGCAAGACGCTGGGCACCGCGCGGCCGAGCGGCACCAACGACCCCGCGGAGGAGGAGAGCGGCCCGCAGGCGGAGCTGAAGGCCAAGCTGGCGGACCGCAACAACTGGATGGGCCACGCCATGGATACCGCCATCGAGGAGTCGTTCCGTGTGATGGACCTGGAGGTCAAGAAGTACACCACCGCAGGCACCACCTGCTCCATCATCATCGCCCGAGAGTGCGCCGCCCTGCTTCCCACGTACCCCCTGCAGCACTCTGATGCTGATGTTGGCCGCGCTGGGTCCTCTGATATATATCTGACTAGCACCGGTACCTGATATTGGTGTATATATATTTTATATATTTTGGTGGCTCTGCCGCAGTAATAACACTGCAAACAGGAACTGGTCCTGCCTGCCGGAGGTCCAAGCCTAATGAAACTATTACAGAACTATAGCAATGCTCTTATATATTGCATGCAAGCCAAATTTCAGGATTACAATAAGGGCTCTTATAGGCGAGCCGGCACTTGTACATCTACGTATACACACACATGTATATACATATACATATACACGTACTTATGCATTTACTTTTACATGTACAGGTACATATGCATGTACTTGTGTATGTAGCAAGGCAGTGCTTATCATGCCACATTAGCTCGTGCTCCGCATCGGCGTGCGCCGGCTGCGGACAGAGGAATGCAGTGAAGGGGGCTGAGAATGCGCTTCTGCGCCGCCTCTTCACCCGCACGCAGGGACCCGCTGGACGACACGGAGCTGAGCTCCGCGGACCCGTGCGTGATGCTGAAGTGCGCGTGGGTGGGGGACTCGCGCGCCACGCGCTCGCTGACGGGCCCCAAGGGGCACGAGGACTGCGAGGACATGTCGCGTGACCACCGGCCCGACGCGGGCCCCGAGCTGTCGCGCCTGAACCAGTCGGTGCACGGCGCGCTGGACCTCTCGAAGGACATCATCGTGGTGGAGCAGGACCACGGCCACAAGCGCGAGATGAGCGTGAGGAGCGAGACTGGCGCCATCGAGCCCATGTCAGACCCCCCCGCTCCCCCCCCCCCCCCCCAACACACACACACACACTCCCCCTCTCGCGGGCGCCTTTTGCCCTCTGAGGGGGGGCGCTTTCCCGTTAGGGAAGGTGGCAATGGAATAACAATGAGGAGGTGGGGGGGGGGCGGGGGGGGGCGCAATAGGATACACACCCGGGGATTCAACGCGGCTTTTTGACAGGCGGTTGCCGCAGGCTTTGGCGGCACGCAAACGCACACCTCTCTAGCACGGGCCCGGTTATCGTGCTGCCACGGCGGCCCGGTGACGGTAGCAGGGGCGGACGCCGGCGCACCGATAACAACCCGGAATATGGGCCTCGAAGCGGGCGGTTGCGTGCCACCTAGAAGAACATGCGCTAGAGGTCCCGCTGTAGTTTTGTCTACATCTGATCTTTGGAAAGGTGGGGGCAGGTATGTAGTCGCTTTGTTCCTCTCACCACGCCGACCCCTGGCACGCATGCCGCTGTCCACCCCCCTCCCTCCTCTCTGGCACAGCCGCCCCTGACGCCGCCCGCGCCTGCGCTGCAGGGGCAACACCTTCAACAAGCTCAGCCGGTCGCTGTCCGTGCACGGCGGCGTGCGCGTCTGCTACGACACGCCCGGCTTCCCTGTGGAGTCCAGCGTGCACGGCACCTCGAGGCGGACCCCCAAGAGCGGCCCCATGTCCATGACCATGTCGCAGCATGGCCCCAGGACCGCCAAGGTGCCCCCCCCCTCTTTTCAATTGCGCGCACACACACACACACACACCCACACGTAGGCAAAGGCATGGGAGCATGCGCATGCACTTGCAGTGCAGGAGTACAGGGAGCGGTGGCGAACATGGCAAGCAGTGAGAGTCTCGGGGGGAGGGGGGGAGGTGATGGGGGCGGGTAGCAGGCGGGTGTGCCCCAGGGTGAGGATGCACCTGCCATGAATCAACGCTCATGTTGCCCCCCCCCCCCCCCTGGGTGAACCTCTGCAGGCGCGCGTTGCGTTGCCGGTGGTTCGTTCGGATGCGCAGCACGCGGCCGTCCCCATGGAGGGCGTGGCGGACCTGAAGGACCTTCGCATCAGCGTGAGCCCCCCCCCCCCCCCCTCTTCGCCCGCCCTCTGCCCTTGCACTGTCCACCCCCGCCGCCCTGCACACCCCCGGGTCCGAGTGTCGCAGCCGAGGCAGCGCCTGAGCGGGCAGGTGCCTGACTGTGTGGGCGGCATGCGGTGCGGTGGCGCGATGCCGCGACGGCAACCGCAGAAGGACAGCGGCGGCACCCTTGCGCGCGGCATGCCGCGGACCCGGAGCGAGGGCGTCATCAACAAGTTCGCGTCGATGGTGTGCCCCCCCCCCCGCCCCCCCTTCCGGCCCTTGCCCCCGCTCTGCCCAATGGTCCCCCTCCCAATGGACCTGACCATCGCCCCCGTCCCCCCGGCATGCCGCCTGCCCGTGCGCAGGGCGGCAGCGACAGCGACAGCGAGAGCTTCCATGGAGAGAAATCCAACAAGTCCAAGTCCGGCGCCATGGTGCGCCGCACCCCCCCCCCTCCCCCCCTCCAACCCTGCTACGGGCACACCCGCTTGCCTTCCGCCCCTCTCCCCCAGCACCCGCTCAGTGGCGTGTGCCCGAGTTGGGGCAGCAGTCCTGCGCGTCTGCGGAGTTGAGCGAGGTGGCGGCAGGTGTGAGCGGCCTTGGGGTGGGCTGCACAAGAGCGGAACGGATCGCGCCGATTGTTACACAGGGCGTTTGCATGGAGGGGGGGGGGGGGGGGGGGGGGATATTGTACAATATACCGCACAATTACACACCGTCCACGGAGCAACAAGTAATGAATTGTTTTCGACCTTTGCGCCGTAATATTCGTGATGTATTCGTTATACATTCTGACTTGTTTCTCCGATTTGATAGTTTCCCCTCTTTGCATTGGGGGTCAAAAAGGTTATTTATTCGCAGGCCGTTGGTGTTTGTACGGTGTGCATATTCGAACAATTATAAACGGTGGCCGGCGGCGGCTATCGGGGCATATCTTTGGGCATATCTTTTACCCTGCCTGGCAGAGGTCATAGGTAGACGAACCAAGGGCGGGCCCACAGCGGATGTTCTTCTAGGTCACATGCAAGCCCAACTTGAGGCGTATGGTAAGGGTTCTCATTGGTGCGCCGGCACCCGCAGGAATGTGTGTGTGTGTGTGTGTTTTGGGGGGGGGGGGGGGGTGGAGGTCCATTTTCAGGGGTCCAGATGTGATGCATTCTCACCGACATAAGTGGAAAAGAAGTGGGTGGGGGGGGGGGGGGGGGAACAGCAAGGTGGCCGTCTTGACACTGCCTGACAGTGGCGGCGGCGCTCCGGCCATTCGGCGCGTTGGCAGGCGGTGGTGACGGAGGGCGTGACGCTCAACACGCCCGGCGACGAGAAGCCCACGACCCCGAGCGCGGTGAACCCCACAGTGAGCAGCGCCGGCAGCATGGACCGCGCGGCCAGCAGCAGCAGCCCCAGCCGCATCTCCATGGACCGCCGGACCACGATGTCCAAGCGCGAGTCGGCGGGCGGAGCGGCGGGCGCCGAGGCGGTGACGACGGCGGCGGTGGAGGCGGTGGTGGAGGCTGCCGAGGACGGCGACCCCACCGCCCTCTTCTTTGTGGGCCGGCTTCAGTCCGGGGGGGTCACGAGCGGGCGGCGCGTCTTCTCCACCAACGGCGGCTCCACCGCCTTCACGCGCAGCATCGGCGACAAGGACGCCGGGCCGATCATCATCTCCAAGCCCGAAATCAACACCCTGGAGGCGCCGGTGCAGGTGGCGCCCCGGCATCCCCCCCCCCCCCCTCCCTTTTCTTCTATCCCTTCCGCCTTATTCCTATGCAACCCCAGCATGGCGTAACTCCTTTGAAATTATAAGAGATGACGTAAAGGAAGGCTTAACATTCCTGACCTACAACAAAAGATTCAAAACAAATTGCAGTACTTAATAATTGAATTATTAATATAATAGCATGAATTACTGAAAACACACAGACATGCTGGTGTTTCTGCCAAAACGCCATTAGCAAGAGTCGGCAGAGGGGGGGGAGAAAGGGAAATAGGGTGGAAGGGGCGGATTAGGGCTTAGTGCTAGGGTTTCGAACCACCGCGCCGGTTCACAGCCCTGAATAACAAAGGCACCACCCGTACGGCAATGCCAATCGCCAAAGCAAGGACCTGCGGACGCCATGTGGGCGCCCTTACTTGGCCAGTTACCCCACCCCGTCCATGCCAACGTTCCTTAATGCTAATGCGACTGCGTGAGGGCGGTCGTCTCGGCGACAGTGCACCCCAAGGCAGGCTCCCATCCGGACAGGTTGCCGCCAGCAACTGAGCCTATACCACCCTGGCGCGACCGCCTGACGCCCCCCGCAGCCGGGCACCCGCTGCATCATCGGCTCCGACGGCCTGTGGGACGTTTTCACCACCCCGGAGGCGCACAAAGCGATCGCCAAGCTGGACGTCGCCAAGGCTGCCGTCAAGCTGGCCACGGCACGCCCCCCCCCTCCCCCCACCCCCCTTGCCGCTATGTGCTTGCGCCGGCACCGGTCAAGGGAGAAATAATCACATCGATTCTTCTAAGCTTAAACCCCGCTTTGAGTATTTCTACATGAATGTTTTTGACCCCTCCCCCCCCCAACATACACACGCACACACACAACCCACATTCATCACGTGAACATCTCTCGGAGTGTGCCACAAGAAACTGTGCACATACGGACTACTCAATGTCGCAAAACAATTCATTACCTTCGGACTTGCAAAACCGATAAAGTGTCACAGTGTATCTACCTTTTTTGAAGTCCTTGGTCCTCGAAGGAATAGTTCCCTCCCGAGATTGCGCTTGGCTCACCCCCCACCCCCCCCCCCCCCCCCCCCCACCCCACCTCTTCCCGCCTCCGTTGATGCAATGCGCAGGAGGCGAAGACGCGCCGGACCTACCGTGGCTTCTCGCCCGACGACATCACGGTGCTCGTGGTGGACATCACCGACCAGTCGGCGGCGCCGGTGACCGCGAAGAAGGTGCACGACCGGCCGGCGATGGGCGACGAAGAACAGCCGTCGGGGTGCTTCTGCTTCAAGAAGAGCAAATAGCAACTAGCACCGCCCTCCCTACTCCCCATATGCCACTCCATGCACGCCCTACCCGCAGCCTGATGTGACCTCTTTAATCCGCATATGTTGTCATGTGCGTGCTCGAGTGGATTTTATCCTACGGCTGTGGTGGCCGGACATGCTCGATTTTTCCATCCGCCGCAGTGGGTATAGCTGGTGGCTCTTTGAGCTATGGCTGCCGGCGCGGGAATCATGACGCAGGTCCCTGGATGTTCAGGGTTGGTTGGAAGGTTGCTTGCCGGGTGGCATCCGAGGTGTCCGGGGTCACCGCCCCTCCCTACTTCCTCATTGACAAGGACCCCGACCTATCGACACCACCAGGAGACGATGACGGCTCTGAGGGCGCGAGGCTCGATTGACGACACGTGTGCGTCACGCAGCGTGAACGCACACGAAGCGATCGCCTTGTCACCACATCCTGCAAGGCATGCCCGAGGGAGAGCCCCAGTAAACTCATGTCCGTCGTCTTTTGTACTGCGACAATCGCACGCCCCGAAAACACGGCGCTTAAGAACCCGACCTACATGTCAACCAACATGGGACGAAAGCAATATGAATATATATGTATATATATATATATATCTATGACCTGTATATGAATATAGGTCAGTCCTATAGGTCCCTATAGGTGGCATGCAAGCACAAAGCGGGGCATAAAGCAACGTTCTTTGCGGGCGACTCGGCACCCGCACTAGGTCAGACCCCGATAAATTTCCGACTGTGGGAGGCTGAGCCAGGCGGGGCTTGACTCTGATTCGATCACTGGGGCTAGTGGGCGAGTTTGATCTATTCGGTCCAGAACAACAATTGTAATAGCATGCAGGACTTGCCGGACTGCAGGGACAACAGTATGATGGACCGCACAGCTACACGCTTAATCAGCCGTTAATCTGCTAGGTTGCGGGCGCGCTTCATGCCATGCGTGATGGCCCGCCTGTCACTACCGCCTTCCAATTGTCTTCGATGTCAAACCTCTCCAGAGCATTTCTGATAATCGTTCAGCCATGTATACATCGTTCGACCACTATAATATATATCTATATTATACATCGGATCGGCTTTTCCTTGGGGGGGGGGGGGGGGGGGGGGGGGCAGGGGGGCCAGCACGGAAGCTCCAACTCCCAACCAAGCATTAGCTGATATCAATAAAGCATCATCAGGACGCCATTTAACAGTTGATCACTGACTCGGGTGGTGCCTGCTGATCAGTTCCTCCTGCGCGCTGATGTCTCTCTTGTCAGCGCCGCCCGTGGGAACTGCCTCTCGTGTCAGCGGCACCGCCCGTAAGAAAAGGAGGGCAATGCTTGTTCAAATGTTCAGTGCCGACACATCGTCCCATGAGGCGGCTGGCGAGAGAGAGAGAGAGAGACCGAGATGGGGGGCTCGCAGAGATTGACTGACCGAAATTCGAGAGAATGACGTCTCCCCTGTGCAATGCTGCGATACACCTCATCGTGCCTAATGGGCACCATCAAGAGCTGCCAAGTACTCACGGCGGAGGGGCTGGTCCGTAGGCAGCACACACGGCGCGATTGCGGCAGTCGACCGCCCTCACCACACCCGCAAGCAGCCCCCAGATGGTCCAGTAGGTCCAGGCTGTGCCAGTCACAGGCGGGACTCGGAGCGCGCGGGCTTTGGTCCAGCGATTCCCCTGCAGATGTCCAGCAGTTGCTGGACAGGAAACAACCAGCGTAACACAGGGCCCGCATTTACACATGTGGGTGCCATGAAAGTCAACCTCATGCCCACCAGCTGCAGGGAAACGCAACGCTCACAAGGCTGCAGAGCCGCACCTTTGCTGGGGGTTCCATCTTCCGTGCGCCCACTGGCCGCCCCAAAGCCGGTGAGCGCAAAACCCTGCACGCGCCCACCGTATACCCCCCCATCCCCTATATCCCTACACCCCTCGCATGCCGCTGTAATTGGCCGTGTCTTACTCCGCTTGCCATACCCAATGTACCTTGCAGGTTCGTCTTCAACAGATGGCGGCCCCGTTTTCCTTGCAGGTACATGCCTAGTCGGGCCTGCGCGTGGGTTACATGCCCCGCTGGCGTGTGGCTTGCCTCACGTCAGCCCCTTCCACTCTCCGAGCTGCCCACTGTGCGAGCTACTCAGCGTCAGGCCGCCGCACCGGTAGCGCCCACTCAAGCTTACATACAGCGCAGCTTAGTAGCCCGCCCTCCGTAATGCCCGCTGCGGATCCAGAGGTGCGCTGGGAATCATCACCTGGCTGAGGCCCGCGCACAGCCTGGGGTGCTACCGATATCGCCGCCGCTGCCTCCGATATTGCCTGGGCGGCTGTCATTCCCGTGGCAGTGCCGCCTCACTCCTCGGGGTCCATCATGAAGATATCCGAGCCCTGCGTGAGGAAGAGCAGGAACAGAAACGCCCCCCTGTCTCCCAGGGAGGCCGGCGCAGATTCCATCAGTCTCCGCCCCAGGCACATGCACATCCGTGGGAATGGTGTTCAGCACTCCAGGGCGGAGGGGGGGGGGGGGGGGGGGGCTCACGTGGCCTCCTCTGGTGTGAGGGGTGTGCCGATGCCCGGGAAGTCCACGGCTGCGAGAATCCCCTGACGCGCAGGGCGGCAACCGGTAGGACGTCAGCTGCTGCTTCGGGAGGGGCCGCTCATGCACGGGCGCCAGCGCGGCAATAAAAACACGGCGATTTAGAACCTACCCGGCCTATCCGGGGTCAAATGTAGGCGAAACTTAAGCGGAACTCAGCAAATGCTTATTTAGGTGCCATGCCAGCTCGATTTGGGGATTTTCATGATAAGGGTTCTTATGCATAGGCACCCGTATACCGAAAGTTCTTATCGGTTCCACATGCCCAATTCCAGGCTTATGATGCCGGTTTATATTGGTGTGTTGGCACCCATATGTGTATAATTTCATTCCATGACGGGAGGGTGATAGAGTATTTGTGTGTGGTGGATGGGGGATGAGGGGGGGGGGGGGGGGGGTTAGATGGCACCTTGCCGGTGACGCCCTCCACGATTAGGGAGCCCGAGAAGGCGAGGCAGAGAAGGCTATCGACGATGTACTCCACGGAGGAGCCCATCCACTTCCAGACCTCCACGTCTGCGCGGCGCCTCGGCCACAGCCCCGGCTGGAACGCCGCCACGGCGAGCAGCACAGCCAGCAGGATGATCTCCGGCTCCATCTGCGCAAGCCCTACCCCGATGGAGCCGCCGAGCGACGCGACGCAGCCCTTTCCGGACACCTTCTCGCCAATCAGCGCGGCGCCGAAGCAGATGACGGTCAGCCGGCGCGCAAAGAGCTTCTGAGCGCGGGTGACGCCGGTCGCCCGGTCCTGCGCGCGCACCGAAGCTCGCATAAACGCTTCCCGGAAGGCGCTGCTGTCGCCGCCGCGGCCGCTGCTGCTCGGCGGCAACGACGATGGGGCTTGTATAGGGACTGGGGAAGGCGCCGCCGCGTCCTCCGAGCCGCCGCCCTCCTCATTCTTGTTTTTGCCGAAGCTGGTGTACACGCGATGGTAGCCCACGCGAACCACCGGCCTGCGAGGGACGGAGGGCCGACACCGGGCATCAGGCCAGCTCCGCACGGCGCCCCTACCCCCGAGTACTGGGGTGCCAACATCGGCACGGAAAGGGGGTGGGAGGCTTTCTCGTCTGGCCCGTGGCACCTGGTGGCCGGAAATGGGCACACGGCCGACAGCTCGTCTCGCGCCCCCGTCACGGTTAGTTGGGCGTCGAAGAAAGCGGGGGACGCGCAGGGCATCATGCAGGGAGCGCCGAATCTTCACCGTGTCAGCTAGAGGGCGCCGTGAGCCGCGAGATCGGATATTTGGCTTGTTCATGTGTCGAGTGGGTATGTTGAGGGGGGCGGGAAAGAGGGCTGCCGACGAGGTGGGTGGGTCGAACACAGGGGGGGGAGGGGGAGGGGGACTTACCGCCCGGTGGTCGATGCGATACCCGGCCGATATCCACCCCGCCGCACTGTTGCCAGCGGCTGCCCCCCAGGCAGCACCACGCGAGGCTGCGGTCGGCTTGGGCGGTTCAGCGCCGCGGCGGTGTGCTGCAGTGCCATCATTATCCCCGAACAGTCACTCAAGTCGTTGGTTTTATCGCCGTCAAGGGCGCCAGATATTTTTGGGGAAATCCGCCCAGGCTGGGGTTGTGTTCCCAACCCCTGCGCGGATGTATCCGAAGTAGCTGCCGGAGAAGTTTTAAATGCGCCGCGAGCGTGTCTCCCCACCGGATGCCCTGCCTGGGGCCGATAAGCTCTCTTTACGGCTGCGCTGGACTGGCGCTCGTAGGCTGCGGGTGGGCTGCGACGTTGCGACTGCCGGAAGGGTTTGTCCCGCAGACGCCCAGGTCGTCTTGTTATATTCCACGACAGGGCGGGGACGCACCAAAATCGTCGGATGACGTCAGCACCGCCCTACCCCGCGTATCGGTGTAAAGGGTTACTTCGTACCGTAGGGGGAGGGCCCCGCCCGCGCGTCTCGCGCGATGACGACACAATTATCGCGAGGTGGAATTCTGGACCAATCCACCCAGATCCAGATTTCAAAATTTAGATCTTATTGTAATCGCAGTTACGGTCAGCGAGGTACGGTATGGGATCGGCCCATCCACCGCGGACCGCCAGCTTGGCGGCCATAAGGAACGCCACGACGAAATCATCCCGCCCCGCCATCAGTGGCGCGCAGTGAGGCGGCGAGTAGCGACAATATTTCGTGCCTGTACGTAGAGACGGCGCAAAGCGGAATCGAGATTAGCGGCCGCGACACACGATGTCGCAGCGCGAGCGTGACCACAAGTAGCAACCACCCCAGGTAGCGACCATAGCGTCCCTGGACATTATCCCTGCAGCCAAACCCACACCATAGCCTAAATAGCTCAAGCCCTCACCACGGCTGGCGATTTTTAGGTAGAGTGCGCGACGTCTTCGGCAGACAGATCTTCTCTTGGCTCCCACTTGCTGGTCCGTCATCGCCCCGTTCCACGTCCGATCACGTCAGCCACAATGGTCCCCCCTCAAGCCAAAGCAGCCACCGTTGCAGGCGTACGCGCGTGCGTTACGCGCCGCGCACCCCTGCGTTCAGCACGCCCCCCCTTCGCCCCCGTGGCTCCCCGCACCAGGCACCACGTCCGCACGGCGGCACGCGCGGCGTCCGTCGAGACGGCGCTGCCTTCGCTGGACTGGGCGGCCCTATCCGCGGCGGAGCAGGCTCAGCTGGAAGGCTACACGCTGCGCCCCGGGCAGGTGCCCAGCAGCAGCCCCACCGCGCAGCAGCTACCCACCACCCCCGACGTGGAGAGCACCAAGCGCGTCCTGTTGTACAGGTGCGCGTCCCTGCCAGGACCCGTAGATGCACCTGACCGAGTCGGGCATTTAGAAATTGCTGTATTGTCGTCAGTCACTCGAATCCCATGACAGTCGTCTGTCGACTGCGCAAAAAAAAAAAAAAACATTCTGCTAGCACTCATTCTGCTTGTACCTGTAGTCGCTAACAATCATTTATCCTTCGACGATTAATACTTGCTCGGATATGGACGAGCAGTTACCGCATCCAGCGGTGTGCAAGCTGATGTGCGCGGGCTGGCCGCAGGGACACCAACGCATGGTGCCCCTTCTGCGAGCGCGTGTGGTTTGCGCTGCTGGAGAAAGGCATCGAGTTCGACACCGTGTTCATCGACCTGGGCGCCAAGCCGGAGTGGTACCTGGAGATGGTGCCGACCGGCATGGTGCCCGCGGCGCGAATCGACGGCGACCTTGTGTACGAGAGCGCCGACATCCTGGCCAAGCTGGAGGCGGCATACCCGTCGCCACCGCTGCTGCCCGCCTCTGACGACCCGCTAGCAGAGCGCGCCAAGGTGGGGGCACAAACGCCCCCATCTTGAACCCCCTTGTTGCATACACGTGCGCACTCTGTCCAATCACCCTTGACCAAAGGCCCTGCAGGGGGGGAGGGGTACAGGTGTCCCGACATGATGGACTCTGGTGCGCAACATGCAGAGCTGGAGAGCTGAGTTGATGAATTGCCTGTGTGCAGGAGCTGCTGGATGCGTGCGATAATGCCGGCATCGGCGGCGCAGGCTACACGTACCTGGCGGGGCGGCGGCTGGGAGCGAGTGCCGAGGAGGAGCAGCCCAGCCTGGAGGAGCTGCGCGCCGCCTTTGAGGCCAAGCTGGGCGAGATGGAAGCCGCGCTGGGGGAGCACCCTGGCCCCTTTTTCCTGCCGGAGCTCAGCATGGTGGACATCATGTACACGCCGCCGCTGATGCGGCTCGCCGCCAACATGCCCGGCTTGCGTGGCTTCTCGCTGACGGACAACCCGTCGTTCCCGCGGGTCGGCGCCTGGGTGGAGGCCATCTCCGCGAGGCCATCCTACGCCGCCATCTCCTCCGACCCCGACACGCTGCGCCTGCTGTTCGGCAAGGTGTTTGGTATGCGCGCGGCCGCGGAGGCCACCCCGGGTGCCGATGCCCTTGAAGCCGGCGCCAAGCTGAGCGCCAACCACGCTGCTGTGGTGGCGGACGTGCTCAAAAACTCTGGGCTGGGGAGCGGCGAGGGCGACTACACAGAGAGCGCGGTGGAGGTAGGCACGCGTTGCTAACAGAGAGAAGGGGGGAGGAAGGGGCGGAGGGGGATGGGGACCTCCAGCACGTGCACATGCACATGCACATGCACATTCTGCTTGTTGTCTCAGTGTACAGATAAAGCCGACAGGCAGACCCCACCCCCTCCAGAGAGAAGAAACCAAGTCGTTTCCAACACAATCAAAAGGGGAATCACGGTCTTTGACGCAAACCATGCTTCTACATGCAGAAGAACTCCGATGATTTCCTTGTCACCTACATACAGATGTGTGACACGAACATGCATAACTGTGAGGGGTCTTCACAAGTGTGTCCGCTTGTGTGCAGGTGGCCGTGTATAACCTGGCGGCAGGCTTGCTGGGCAAGCCACTGCAGCAAGCAGAGGTGCCCGAGGACGCCAGCAAGGAGGAGAAGCAGGCGGCGCAGCGCCGTCTGGCGGCGGTCGCTGCGGCCAGCCTCGCCTTCCTCCGCAACCGTGTGAGCGCGCCGCGCGACATGAGCGCCGCTGCAGCGGCTGCATTCCGGGCGGAGGCGGACCGGCAGCTGACGGCATTGTACGCATAGGTGGACATCCCGTCAATGATCCACCGGGCCTGGATGTCGTGGTCATAAGCATAGGCTTTTTTAGCACATTAGATTGCCATCCTAACGCTGAAGCCGCATTATCTGGGGTCATTGCGTTAAATTGTTTGTTGTCATGATGGTCACATGCCTGCTCCGCCCCAGGCAGCGCAATGTGGGTACACATAAGATGTGACACCGGTACACGTATTAGTAGTGGCAGTGATAGTTTCAGTACTCGTAGTCTCCATGTAGTGCACAACACGCACTCAGAATGTAAGAAGGGTTCGTTGACGTTTCTCATGAGACTGTGCAGCTTCGGTAGGTCAGCCAACGCTCGCTTCTTCGCATGTATCGCTCCGCATGACATCCTTGCGACAGGTGCACTGGCTCGCCATTGCACCTCAATAGCCCCTGAATATTTTGCCCGAGCCTGGTATCAGGGGATAGATCTAGCGTGATTCATCTTGCGTTCTGCGCAACTACAGGAGCGGCGGCGTTCGTTGACAGTATGATGTGTTTATGATGTGTTTATGTTTATTTGATGTGTTTAAATGATGTTTGTATTGTGATGTGTTTGTATTTATGGCTTTATGCGTACAGCAATTTTCAGCGCAGATAAAATGTTAGAATACGTTACCGCGCCGCCAGTGGATGAAGTATGCCATGAATCGTCTTGGTTTCGGAGCCTTATCCCTTGATATGCTGATATTAGACCGGGTTTTAAGTCTACTTGCGGCCGGCGAGAGGCCGCTGGCATTGGCGATTTAGTCAGCCCGTCCTATTTTCGAGATTTTACGCCTGCTGATATGAAATTATTGCGTCAAATCATGGACGATGGGCCTTTCAGGGGATAACTTCGGCTTCTCAGGGCACTGAGGATTAGAATTTGTGGATTTATGATTTCCGTCGACTGAAATGCAGGGTATACTATAGCGCTATCGGTGTGAATTACAAAATGCTAGTAACAAATCCACCGCGAAAAGCAGTGGTCACTGATCCTTCTGGCGATACCCTGTATCTTAAAAACAGCTGCCAGAAACAGCCGGTAATCCCTACCAGTAAGTAGACTGACGGGCGCGGCAGGCTACACGACAGCGAGCCGGCGCGGCGGGGCGTAGCACCGGCAGCGGCTTGGACAGTCGCCGACGCGCTTTCAGTCGCTGGCGTCGCCGCGGGCGCCGCATGGGCGCCGAGGATTGACGCCGCAGCCAGGTCGCTCCAGCCCGCCCGCGTCAGGCACCACCCGGCCGATGTGTTGGCTTTCACCGAGGTCGCCGCCGCGTGGCTAGCCAAGGCGCGCGCCGTGTTGGCCGAGCGGCACCGCCGTCGGGGGGCGCGCCGCGCCGGTGGAGCTGGACAATCGTCGGTGCTGCCGTCGCCCGCACTGCCGTCCGTCGCTGCGTTCCGGGGCGTCGCAGCGCCCCCGGTTGTTGCCCCCACGCCGCCAGAGGTGGGTGCACCGGCCGGCCACCCCGGTAGCCAGGCCTCACGGGCTCGGTATCCGCCCCCCCCTACTCGCCCATCTCCAGCCGGCGACGGGGTGGGGTGGGGCGCGGTGGACCACCTCTCCGACGTGGACATGGTGCACATGCCGGCGGAGATGTCCATGGAGACGGCGGTGCCGATTGACTTTCAAGAAGCGTGGGCAGAGGCACAACGCTGCGTGAATGAGCGGGTGGTGGCGGCGATGGAGGCCAATGACCCCGTGGTGTTGGATAGGGCGCTTAAGTGGAAGTACCTGTTGCCGCAATTGTTGCTTAGGGCCCCGAGCCGAGGCGGACGGCGGCGGCTACAAGCCTTGGCGTGGCGCTTCCGCGCTTTCGCGGAGAGGCGCATGACCGAACTCGTGCGCTCATGGGACGACGCGCGCACTGAGGCGTTCTACGCCGGACATGCCCGCCAGCGTCGGACGGACGCCGATCTCTTTGCGGCGCTGCTCGTGGGCACCGCGGACACCGTTGTGGCGTTGGTGGAGGACGGAGAGCTCTCCCGAGCGGCGGGCCGACTATCTTCTAAGGGTATGGGCGACTTGTCCGATCCTGCTATCCTCGCCCAGCTACGCGACAAGCACCCGTCCCGTAGCCACCCGATCCCGGACGCCGCGTATGACATTCCGGTGGACGAGGCCGCCCTGACGGTGGACATGCGCGTGCCGTACCAGCAACTCAAGCAGCACGTGGCGGCGGGGCCCTCAGGCATGCGCAACGAGTATCTCCGCTGCTTGGTGGGCGAATACGCCCCGGCGTCCGGGCCCGCGGCAGTCCGCGCCATGTCGGAGGTTGCCTCCATGTATCTCCAAGGTCGCCTACCCGGGTGGTTCAACCGGCTCTTCGCCTCTGCTAGGCTCGTGGCACCTGTCAAGAAGCTAGGCGAGGGGAGGGCCCCGGACGTGCGGCCCGTGGCGGTCGGGGAGGCGGAGCGGCGCGCAGCGGAGCGGGCAGTGGTTGACAACATGAAGGAGGCATACGTGTCGGTGCTCGCTCCATCTCAGCTCGGCGTTGGCATTCCCGCGGGCGACTCTGTGCTCATCCACGGCGTCCGGCTCATCGCCGAGAAGCTTGGCCCACGTGCCGTCATCGTCCACACAGACCTTCGCAACGCTTACAACGAAGCATGGCGCCGCACCATCATCCAGCGCCACATCGATTGCTCTCCACTACACCCTGTCATCCCTGCGCTCCTAGCCTCCCTCTCCACGGACTCGTATCTGGTCGTGGACGACCGGTCCGCCCCTCTGCGGTCGGAGGACGGCGTGCAACAGGGCGCACCTTTGGCCACGACTTCCTTTTGCGTCGCGATTCACCCCGAGGTGCAACAGTGTGATACCACGTTGGAGGTCAATGACGGGGCGGCGCGCTTCAACGCCGACGATGGAATTTTGGTGGGCCTTCCGGAGCACGTTTGGCCGGCTCTTCACGCCTTCCGCACGTCCATCAAGGCGTCCGTGGGGCTTGAGGTGCGCTTCGACAAGATGCAGGCGTACAGCGCAGACATGGAGGCGGCGCGGCGTGAGGCTCCGGCTGACATCGAGTGGCCAGAGCTAGATGGCCATCACGGCATCGCGGTCCTCAACGTGCCGCTCGGATCGCCAGAGTATGTGCATGCGTACATGCGCGGCAAGGCGGAGGAGCTACGAGAGGAGGTGGACGCTAGCCTGAGCAAGCTTCTGTCTGCCAAGCCCAGCCGTCGGTACACCCACGCCTTGCATCACCACGCATGGGCCCTGCTCAAGCATTGCATGCAACACAAGGCGGGGTATTGGCTCCGCAATTGTCTTCCGTCCGAGGTGGAGGCCTTTGCGGAGGCGGTGGATGCCACCACCCTCGCGGCGGTCGAACGGGTGCTAGGGATCTCTTTTGATCCCTCCACGTACGGCACCGACACCAATCCGGTGGTCACCGATTTCTTGGCGGAGCTTCTGCACGACCCCGACCCCATGGCAGCGGAGGTGGCTACCTTGAGCGAGGATGCAGTGGCCAGGGCGCGCAGCAGGCTTCACCTCCCCACTCGATTGAAGGGAGCTGGCATCCGCCGCATGGCTGCCGTTCGTGATGCCGCCTTCATCGGCTGCATGAATGCCATCCTCCCAAGGTTCCTGACTAGGAACTCCGGCACCAACACCCCCACCCCTGGTTTCTTCGACCCACAGCTCGGGTCCGTACTTGGCCGAGGCAGCTTCAACGCAAATTCTTCCGCCCGCCAGTATGACCACTTCCTCAACGATGCTCATGGGTCGGACAGCTACGCCGCGGAGATGCGCGAGGCGTGGGGCCGCCTCCAAGCGGCTACTGCTGGCCATCTCGGCGACGCAGATGCACGCCAGATGGAGCGGGAAGTGGAGGCTGCGTCGGGCTCGCAAAAGGAGCTGACGGCATTTCTAGACCAGGCCAACAACTCTCGGCTTCGAAATGAGGTGTGCGCTCTCCCTGCCACATGTAGGGAACGGATCTTGTTCAACCAGCTCGACGCGGCGTCAGGCATGTGGACAGTGGCCATCCCCACCGCGCGGACAGCCATGACTCCGCATGAGCTGCGGGAGGTCGCTGCCGGGTACTTCTTTCTGCCTAGCCCGTGCTTGGCCCCGGTGGTTGGGTGCCAGATTATTCTGCCCTCGACGGAGCACAACCCCGTCATTGTTGATCTATACGGCGACGCGCTCATGAACCTCCCGGCGCCTGGAGACGCTCACTGGCGTGTACAGCACGACGCTATCGCAGATGCCTTCCGCGATCACTGTGTTCACGACCTAGGTATCGCGGTACGGCGGGAGGTGGATGACTTGTTCAAGCAGGCAGTGCCTCTCGGCAACACCGTACCCCGGGATGAACTCAAGGACCTAGTGCCGGACGCAGAGCTCTCCCTTCCGGCGTTCAACGTCGTGACCGGGAGCTATGATCCCCGGAGCTTGAAGTCCACGCTGCTAGAGTTCAAGACTATGCGGTACGGGGTCAAGTACACTTCAGTGCCCCGGGCCACAGCTGTGGATCGGTTTGAGCGCTCCCTGTTGGGCGACATACAACGGGGGTTGGCTGCGCGGGACGCGGCGTGGCACAACACAGAGCCCGGACAGAAGGGTCCTCTTCGAGACATCCTGGATATGTCGGAGTACACGGGCATGGTCTTCGGCACAGTGGGAGAGGTGAGCAAGGGGGTGCACCGCACAGTGCGTGGTATCGCATGCTTGGCTGCGGACCGGGGTGCCCTCTCATCGCGGGGCACTCAGTGCATCACCCGGGCTCACCAGGAGGCCTTGCTCGCAAGAGATTTCCTCGGGGTCCTGAGCTTGGTGGCCGCTCGAGAGCGTGCTCGCAGCCTCATCAGACGGCGCAGATTCGTCTGCCATCCCGTTGCTGAAGCTGCACAGCACGTCCGAGGATCACCCACACACACACGTGCTCGCGTGGCCCGGACTCTGAACCGTGTGCGAATCACTCATCCATCCCGCCTTATGCGGGATGCGGGCCGCTTTTAGGCGGCTTGCTGTGTTGATTTTCTAATTCTGGGGAACTGCCCTTTTTGTAATTCACACCAGTAAGTAGTACCTATACGACCGGTACCGGTAGCCACCGACCGCACATCTAAACATTACCTGACATGAATCTATTGATGCTACTGCTATACGCATTTCATTAGTGCAGGTGGATTTGTTGCTGCCCTTTTTGGAATTCACACCAGTATCCCATACTTCTGTAGTCACTGTCCGCGGTACTGGTACAGGCGGGTAGCGACGAAGTAGTAGCGACTAGTCGGCGCCGCCGGTGTATTTTCGCTTACACGTGTGGACAACTACAGGTACAGGTAGATGTATCTGTACGTTTGGCACCGCAACTCCATCACGGACGAGGGTCTCGCGTTGGCCCGGCACCTGGCAGCGCGTGTCCACCCGTGCTGGGACACTGGGCCTGTTTGTCGGATGCATCAGCGCCTAACACTGAGGTACGGCTTGATGCGAGCTCGGTAGGCTACGATATACTTTATGATTACGCTGCGGGTGGCTCTCAGCCAGCTGCTGCTCGCGGCGGCTGTGGCCTCGGCCCTCGCGAGGGCTTGTCACAGAGGGCTGTCGCCGCGAGGCGATCAGCCCAGCGGCCGCTTCCTCTGGCTATCTGACTTCCACTTGGATCCGTATTACGGCACCCCACTCGCGAAGATGCACTGGATGTCGCAGGGAGCACCGCCGTGCAACCGATCAGGTGGGGGCCGTCGAACCTGCTGACAATTGTCCCGCCGGGCCCTGTCGCCCGGCGCGACTACGGGCGTACGCGACTTGTTTTTTCGCCTCCGGGACAGGACTGGGACCAGTGAAACCGTTGCAGCGTCTCTACGACGGCCGTTTAGGCAGCAATCCAGTTACGGAAAGCCCTGGGTAGGCGACGCTCCGTTATAGTCATCAAGCAAATTGCCGAAGCATTCTTCTAGATTTATTTTAAGTCCAGTGACGAAATTTCCAACACTGTTGGATCACTGTCTAAAACACCGCCATGAAAATACCCGGCACTGACCGCGAAAGGTCCGCCCTACCCGTTTGGGCGTCGGCCCATTCTTGTGCTCTTGTACTTATAGCAGTCTTATAGCAGTCTCGTACTTATATAGATCCCGATGCATTAAAAATAATGATTACTCTGCGCGACGTACAGATATAAATACCGTGGTAGTGGCGCTGCATTTTTCTAATTTTCACATAGAAAGAACAAAAACACATAAATTATTACAACGGTTACTGACATATTTATATGTAAGTGTATAAAAATGAGCACAGTAAACAGAAAATATATATATCAATTAGAAATTATTAATAATCTCAATAATAAGACTAACATTATATACATTAATATCAGCGGGATACGCACCCTGTCCATGCATTTGGCCTATCGGGGTTCAAGTGAGGTTCAAGTCCTGTTAAAAATGACTACAGATATGCTAGCTAGACCTACGACTGCAGTTGGCTCACTAAGAAGGTCGACGAGTCCTGGGACGGCTTGTGCTGATGACCCGGGGCGAACTTTACTTCACAGGCACTTCTGCTTTGATCAGCGGTCCTCCAGCAAAACACTGCTGCGAAAGACGACGATACCGGCACCCGGTATTGAGGATTTACCTCCGCGGCGATTTTTAATACTCTCGTTAATTTCTCGACTGTGATGTCTCGCCTCGTCACAGCCCAGCCGATGCCCGCTCACCCGGCTGCCTTCCTGTGCCAACACTGCCGCAGATGCTCCAATTTATGGCGCTTCAGGCTGCGGCTCTCCGCGTGCGCTGGTGGAGGCCGCCCTCGCGGAGGGGGCGCGCCACGGCCCGTTTGACTTCATCCTGTACTCGGGTGACAGCCAGCGCCACGACATGGGCGAAGCCACCAACGACACGTGGGCGGGCTTGGCGAGCGTGCTCAACACGACGCGCGAGCTGATGGCCGCCGCATTCCCGGGCACCGCCGTCCAGATGCTGCCGTCGCCAGTGATGGGCAACAACGACTTTGTCCCGGACTACAGCGTAGACGCAAGCCCCCAATTCCGTGAATATAAATTAATTACAACGGAGTTGATAAATACATTGAAACAGGGCCTTAAAAGCGACGAGTGAAGGCAACATACAAAGAACAATTGGAGATAGATTATGGTCGATTGCCTGAATTCTGGCGGCGACGGCGCGCCGCATTGCGCAGGTCGCCAGCGAGGAGCCCTGGACGCCGGGCGCGGACCTGCCGCCCAATGCGCAGCTCACGCGCGTCGCCGCCCTCTGGCGCGACTTCCTAAGCCCCGCCGAGGCGGCGTCCTTCGGTTACGGCGGCTACCTGGTCCGATCCCTCAGCAGCCGGCTCACACTGCTGGTGCTCAACACGGTGCGTACGCGCCGCGACACCATCATAGTGCCCGGGTATGCGATGCGGTGCGTCAATAATGGCACATTAAGCAGGTAAGAGACTCGCCCCTGTCACCCGCTCCGGCATGTCCCTGCTGGCAGCAGGTGGTATATAGCCCCAAAGCGGCCGACGATTCGTTCGCAGACCCCTTTGGCCAGTTCGCATGGATGCGCGCCCAGCTCGAGGCGGCCAGGGAGGCCGGCGCCGCCGTGTACGTGCACGGCCACGTGCCGCCCGTGTACGACGTGTTTGGCCCCGCGCCCATGATGGTGCCGCGCTTCATACGCCGCTGCCTCGAGGTGCGTAGGCCCGCATTGTCAATTGATCCCCTTGGCGCCCCTCCCCACCTCTGGCACGCCTCCTCCTGCAAGCGCTTGGGTTATGTTGACACTCCAAAAGGGAAGAACATGGCTGTAGCGAGTGACCCAGGGGCAAATGACTGGGGCTTTAGGTTTCATCAGCAGCAGCAGAATGTGCCACGTAAGCTCCTGCCCATTACAACTCCCGCATAACGTCGCCAAATCAACGTTTGTGTAAACTCCTAACACAAACAAATTATCGGCCATTATTCCGTATTAGCCTTATTCTATATTTATTTCATATTTGCCATACCAGTCATAAGGAAATCGATGTGCGGCCCGGTGTTACACCTCACCGCAAAATATGTTCCCGTTCTTCTATTTCTGCGGCATAATCGCAACGGCTACTAACCCCTCGCCTGACCACCTACTGGGTACGCGCCGCCTGAGCATTTGCGTCCACGAGTGGGAGCGTAGGGAGAGTAAGTAATAAGCGGAGTATACCAGCACAAGAGGGGCGGCAGTGGTCCGTACATTGTTCACCACCCGCTACTCGCAGTGACAAGTGAAGCGCAGGCCTCAGCAGTACCACTAAATGATCAGCACGTCATGCGCCATTTGCTTGATTCGGCGATTGGCTTGATGACTGTATCGGAGCACCGCCTACCCAGGGCTTTCCGTAAGACCGTAACTGGATCGCTGCCTAATCCGCCGTCGTAGAGACGCTGCAAGGGTTTCACTGGTGCCAGTCCTGTCCCGGGGGGGGGGGGGGGGGGGGGGAGGGATTACGTAATTAGCCACCGCACCTGCGCACGTACATCAGTGCAGGGACCGTTTATAGTGCACATCAATCCGTAACTCCTCCGGCAGTTGGACGGCCATAGCAGATGAATAATACGGCTGTACCGATGCCGCATGTTGTCGCTTCCCTATCGCCCATCGCTGACATTGCCATCCAGCGGCCGGATGAAGCAGAGCGGCATGAGGATAGCGGCGATGGCCGTGCGGCCCGTCTCACCGGCTGAGGGCTCCCCAATGCCCCCCCTCCCTCACCCGCATGCCAGGTGTTCAAAGAGTATGAAGACGTCATTGCCGCGCATCTATTTGGCCACATGCACTCCAGCGACCTGCGTGCGCTGCCGGGCCTGTCCCCCGCGTCGCCGCCGCTGGTGCAGCAGGCGGCCGTGGCGCCCTGCTACGGCAACCGCCCCGCGCTCACGATCGCCACCTACGACGCCGGCGGCAGCCAGCGCCTGACCGACCTCTCCACGCGCTACGGCGACCTCACCGCGGCGGCGGCCGCCGGCGGTCGCGGCGGCCTGCCGTGGGAGACGACCATGGAGTCCCTCCTCTCCCTGCTGCACCTCGATGCGCTCACCAACGGGGCGGTGGCGGCCCTGGGCGCCGCCATGGCCACCGACGACGCGCTGTACGCCGCCTACCGCGACCGCTGGTTCCAGGGCATCGCGGAGCCGCACTGCCAGGGCGCCTGCCGCGTGCTGTTCGCGTGCTTGGTGTCGGATGGCTGCTCCGCGAGCGCGCTGCAGTTGTGCCGGAAGCGGCGCACCTACGCCGTCTCCACCGCGTAAGCGCCCGCTTTGCCACCGCCGCCACAACGCCCGACTATGTATCCTCCATGTGCAGCCGCGTCAGAAGCCGTGCAGGAGCCTCGGCCGGAGCAGCACTTAATTGCAAGAGTATTTGTCAATTTAAAGACGCGCCCGCATTTGAGGTACCCAGGTGCTGGGCCGGACTTGATTTATATCCAGGCGCCGCTGCCTGGTGACTTAGTCCGCCATAGTAGGAAGTCCTGGCGAAGGCGCAGGGTCCGCGGCGCAAGGGAAAAACCCTAAAACCCTACAACCCTAAAGCGCTGCCCCCAGTCCTCTCTCCCTTTCATGTCAGGCATAAGTTTATAACTCGAAAACGTCTAACGTTTTGAAGCGCCTCGGTTGCCATCCCAGCCGCCCATGCCACATAAGCGGAGCATGTAGCGAGATCGCCAGCGCGCAGGGCGGGGCGCTGCCGTGCGCTGGGTGGCTCTGGGGGCGATGACCGCCACGGTGCCGCCAAGGGCTCCATCGCGCAACGGACTCGCCCCGTGCCGCATTGCCCGTCGCTCCCACGGTGGCAAGCTCCGGTTCCCATGCCGCTGTGGGGTGGGCGTGTGCGGCGGGCTCATTCTTGCTGGCGCCTTGCCGCCCATATGGGCGAGTGGCTACGCCGCCGCCGGCTCGCTCATCTCCAGCATCTGCAGCCCCGCCGGGAAACTCTCCCGCAGGAGCAAGTTCTCGTCATCCTGCAGCTCCCTGCGGCCGCGGCAGCACCCCTCAGCGCCCGGAGCCTGCGTCGCCAGCCCCGCGGGGCGCAGGGGCAGCGGCGGGAGGACCAGCGGGGCCGCACCCGGTGTAGCCGAACCAGTAGATGACCATGCCGGGGCCGTAGCGGTTCACGTACTGCTGGTACTGGTCCATGTACTGGTTGAGATGGCTGCTCTCGTCGCCGTACGTCGCCTTGCTGTCGATCCAGTGCACCACCCGGCCGTCCACCGCGGCCGGAACCTGCTTCCCTGGCACATAACACCGCGCCCAGCCATCCGTAAGCTCGCATGCATGACAAGGTACGCGTGCTGACTCGCCCATAAGAACCCATGTTACGAGCCTCAAGTTGGGCGGTTGCATGCAACCTACAAGAACATCCGCTTTAGTCCCGCAATAGTTTCGTCTACATTTGACCCCCGACAGGCAGCGCGGGTTCTTATCCGCAGTGTCCGTATAGCCGCGTGTTCGGCACCTGCGCGCTAGCGAGGGGTCGGCAATCAGGCGGTGACGGGCCCTCGGCAGCATCAAACGAACGCAGCATGCGGAACAGCGCCATGAGCAACACGGCGTCGGGGTTCTATGGATAATTTCCTCTGAGAAACTGAGGCGTTGAGAGTTGCAGCATCGAGGCGCGGTGAGTGATGGAGCGCCGTAGACCATGCATTTGACAGCTCGTGGGTGAACGGGATACGCGATGTAGGTGGGATCGCATGCGAGATTCTAGCAGTGTGCACATTGCACTATTGCAATGTGGTCGTGCGTATATGTAGTGAGTATACTTTACATAACGCATGCATTTTATTTACTATGTCTGTAATACGTGAATGTGATATGTCTATCTATAGTAAAACACAGGATTATTAAAAAAATGTAATGTGTGTAATATATCTATTAATATTTATAACATCTATAAAATGCTCAGTACAACTTTCCACAAAATAAAGTCCCGAAATCGTTTTGAAATGCGACACTTCCCATTGGATCCGCTAGGTGGCCAAAATGTCACCCGCTGCTCCAACGCACTACATTGTAAATAGTCCTGAGTTTCCCTCCCTTTGGAGGGGGGTCGCGGGGGGGGGGGGTTGGAGCGGGCGCGCCTGCAGCTTCACGTCTGGTGTCTTGACAAAGCCCTTCCGCCGCAGATCGTCCTCCGACCAGAAGGGCACGCCCGCGTTGCGCAGCTGCTGGCACAGCAGCGCCTCGTACTCCACGCCCGACAGCCTCCTGCGCGGGCGCGGCCGTCGGCGCCCCATCAGGAAAGTCAGGAAAATGCAAGCACCCCACACGCTGTGGCACTCGGCGGGCGCCCTCTCCAGGGGGGGGGGGGGGGGGGGGGGGGCGGGGGGCACCTGACGTTGTCCATGAAGGGGGAGTACATGCGGTCCTGCACGCGCGCGTCCTCGATGTTGGCCTGCAGCCGCTCCAGCTCTGCCGGCGTCACATCCGCCTACACAGAGACAGGCATGAAGGGGGGGGGGCAATACGGCCACAAGTGTCAACCTTGTGCAGTTAATCGTGCCCCCACTAGAGGCCATTGGTTCCCGCAGTCTTCTAGATGGTGGCGGTGATGGAGGAAGGGGAAGGGGCGGTGTGTGTGTGGGGGGGGGGGGGGGGGACTCGCGGGCGCTGCGGCACCTGCACATGCGAGGGCAGCGTGGCAGGGGCCGCCATGACCGCCTTGACCGCGCCCTTGGTGAGCCCCAGGCCGAGCGTGTCCAGCACGAGGCGCAGCAGCAGGCACGGCGGGAAGTTGATGTCCTCCGCCACCATGCAGATGTCCTCCCCCGCGAGGTACCTGTGCATACTGCCCATCAGCCCGTGTCCTGCCGCTGGTTTCACGTGGCTGCATGCTGTATATACCGCCTAGGTGGGAGGAGGGGGGGGGGGGAGGGGGTGCTTGCCTCTCGGCGTACTGCGCGCTGAGGCCCTTGTGCACGTGGTGGTGCATCTTCACATACCGCTGGCACGCCTGCGAGTGGATGCTGGACAGCGTATCCACCGGCACGCTGGGAGGGGAGGGGGGCGTCAGCTAGTGCGGAGGCAGGGCCACGTTGAGCAGGGAGCAGAATCTAGATTGAGGGGACCAAAAATCATTCAATTTAAAACACAACGACACCAGCAACCCCCCCGGTCTTGGCCCCATCCCTCGTCGCCCGCCCCTCATCGTACCCGAGGTCGCGGGAGAGCTGGCAGTAGTCGGGCGTCTCGCACACGTTGCCAGGCAGCCGACGGCACACCGTGTCGTACAGCTCGGCGGACAGGACGGCGCGCCCTTGAACTGCCGGCGGCAACGGCGGAGGCGGAGGGGGTGGCGGTGGCGGCGGTGCGTCCACCGGCGGTGCGATGACAGCGGCCGACATCGGGCGCCCTCTCCCGGCGGTAGCCCTCTCGCCGTCGCCGCCGCCGTCACGCGGGAGGGCTGGCGGGGGCGCAGCTCGCGCGTTGACTTGTCCTGGAGCACGGGAGGGACACGAGTGGTATGGGAACGCGGGTCGCCGACGCTGCCAACGGCGATGAAGCCGAAGACTTCTTGTTGCTTTCTGGTTATATTTGACAACTTGCGCAACCTGGTTTGCCCCCGATGCGCGTCGTAGCGTTGCAGGTTCGTCTGGTACTGGTACAGTACGGGTCCGGCGCCGGCGGGCGGGCGGGCGGGCGGGCGGGTGGGCGGGTTGAAACTACTGTATCTGTAGCAGCGCCTACGGGTAGGCGCGCTGGTACGACTGAGTCCGCTCCGAAACCATCCATGTTACCATCCATCAATGGTACCTTAGATCCGAAACCCTCGTCACGCATCAGCACATAGTCGCTACATCGGCGTGCTGCGCCGGAGCGGGGTAAAGGAAAGTTTTCCCCGGGACATCGGCGGCGGAAGCCGCCCCAGCACTTGACCTCTTGTGCCAACTGCAGTCGTAGGTCTGGCATGCCTGTAGACCAGTGCCTCATTCGAATCCCCAAGGGCTAATGCATCAACCGGGTAAACCCAGGAGACGCCGGGACGATACTGCCGAATAAATCGGCCAGGAATCGATCCCGGGATCTCGCACGTGAGAGGGCCACTCAACCCGAGCGGGGTACAGGTACAGCCGGTACTAATCCTTACGAATTGTAACGGTAAGTAAGTATTTTTTTTTTACATAAGGGCTTTCACAAAAGCGCACTACAAACAGAACTAAGCAACTATGAAAGGTTGCCAGCAAAAGAGAGACACAAGCCTGAAACCAAGGTCGAGCAGGAGGACAGGGAGCCAAGAACCAAGAAGGAGACAAGGGAACCACGAAGTCACTTAGCTGCCAGGAACCAAAGGAACCCCCGCCCCGGGGTAGGCTATCAGCCGCGGCGAGTTAAGTAAGTATTATGTGCAAATAACAATATATTATAGTGATGACGTTCCTTATCCTCATACTATTATTCGCGACTATTGGTACGGTTATACGGGTTTGCGCGGTCACAAAAAGCTAGAAAAATCTATCACGGAGTCGGGTATTCCGCCACATATTCGTCGGTTATTCTGATATCTTTATTCGCTATATAACGCATTTAGTATTGTGTTATCTTTTCACGAGGACGGGAGCCAATAGCAGGTCAATCAGTCCGTCTGTCGGTTAGTCAGTCTTCATCAGTATAGCCGGCTAATAAGATAGACAATGGAACGCAATATAAACCGCGCGCGCGTGGTTATAAAGATATCAATCCATTTCAGCGTCACGACTGCTCACGGACTGCCTAATGAGCACGCTGGAGAGCAACTACTCTGGCCGCAGATGCAGCGGCTGGTATGTGGCATCATCAGGTGAGCAATTATTTGTTACTGGGCGCGCAGCATGCAAACAAACACTGCTACGATTATACCGCTTGCACACGCAGCCATAATACCCTAGTGAATATCATCGCACATAGTATGTAGTTCAGTGGTGCAATATTGAGCATTACTTTATCATTTACAGTAGCGCCGCGCTGACATCTTGCGTGCTTGAGAGTGTTGCGTAAAGTTATTTGTGGCGCGACGCGCCGTTTGATCATTTTCACCTGTGTAATGATATACGATGGAGCAATATGAGGGACCGAGAATAATCCATAATAGCCTTGGGCTAGTATTTGCGGCAATTGTCTAGCTGTTTTATTGCTGTTGTTGGTGATGTTTGGTTGCGCCCATCGGTCGAATGTTCCCATGGCCGCATCTGCGCGTAGCAGGTCAATACGCAGTCGGTACTCATGTATGATGAGAAAGGGGGGGAGGGGGGGAAGAGAGAGAGAGAGAGAGAGAGAGAGAGAGAGAGAACCTTACATGGAGCTGTAGGTGGTCAGAGGGCATCACCGCCTCCCAATGGTTAAGCCTCTAAGCCCAATTACACAATACAATTCACGGGTGAAGGGCGCTGTCGTAGTTTTCACCAAAAAATAGCCGCACATGTTTCACCACTGTACGTAATCACAATCGCGGAGCTGCATCGCCAACACCTGGCATCAATTCCATCATCTCCAGAGGCGCAAATCACATTCTCATTACACAGTAGGTCACCCATCATAAGCTTAAGATGTGTTCCATGCTTAACTACATGCGCCTCTCAGTCTGCCTTCATATTTGCCCGTACAGCAAGTTGGAGCTTCCCTGCAGTAAGGAGGGGCTCTGATGACATGCCACCCACTCACGCTGAGGCACGTTGTGCTTACGCCCCTCGCGGCCCAGCTTTGCTGAACTCGGCCACCACAAGCTTGTAGACCTCCTGCTTGAAGGGCACCACCAACTCTGGCAGCCGCTCCGGCGGTATCCAGGCCCACTCCGTGAATTCCCGCTGCTCGCCGATGCCGGAGATGTCAATCTGCACGCGCCGGTGGTCGACTTATGCGTTTGTTTATACAGTGCCCGCACAGCAGCGGCAAGGTTGTAGATTCATTAGCACTGTAACAGCGCTTAAAGGGCGGGCTGGCGTGGTGGTTGTGTCTACCTGCGTCTCGGGGCCAGTCAGGCGCACCAGGAACCATTTTTGCGCCTGACCGCGGTACTTAGCCCAGCCGCCATGCAGCTTGGCACGAGCCTCCGGTGGGAAGTCGTAAGCGTACCAGCCCGGCGCCTGAGCGAGGAGGAAACAAAGAAACATAGAACAGTCGTTTTGCGCTCCTACACGAAGGCGACACCCAGCTGGCGTTGACCTACACTGGGCTGGGTGCTGGCTGAGCGCAATGGCAGCCCACCTCTGCCAGCAGCTCCACGTCCGTGACGCCCGTCTCCTCCCGCAACTCGCGCAGCGCCGCGGGCCAGGGCTCTTCCCCCGCATCGATACCGCCCTGTGGCATCTGCCAGTAGCCACGCGTGTCGTTGACACGCACGGCTGATGAAGCAGCGGAGGATAACAGCAAGGGGAGGGGGGAGGGGCGCCGATTAGCACAGCTCTCCACTCTGTTGAGTGAACAGTGCGACGGGAAGGAAGCCCCACCCGCAAATGCGTCGCCCTCGCCGTTGAGGAGCATGATGCCCACGTTGCGGCGATACTCGTCCCCGGGATCCTGTACCCTCGCAGACGCGCGGCAGGCTAGCCGCGAGCATCGGTGCGACGCCGGCCCTCGAGTACGGGGCCCCGCCGGGGCAGCATGCCGCGCCGTACGAGCAGGAACGTGTAGCGCTGTCGGGCCTCGCCGCTGCGCCGGCGCCGGCGGGCGCCTTCCCCATGCTCCGACCAACCCGGTGCCAGTACCCTTCGTGCACCGCAGCATCGTGCTATTACCACCCCCGCGTGGTTATTGAGACGCTAGTCGATGGCACCGCCGCCAGCTGGGCAGCCCCAAACTGCTCTGCCTGAAACGCCGCGCGCCCGGTAGTCCGTCGCGGGTTCCAAGTAGGCGAAGTCACGGGACAGGATTTCAGCATCCAGCACGATTAGATATGGCGACTAAATCCTTACCCGTACTCGTATTGGATAGTATCACGCCCCCCGCGGGTTATCTGACGGGTCGAATAAGATTAAACTTTTTGGTTACAGGGAGAGCGTCCAGAGAATGCACGCAAAGTACTGGTCGAATAAGATCGATCGTATTCGTTCGATGGATCATTCGACAATAAGATCGACATCAGTGGGGTTAAGGACCGATCAATGAATGCTCGATGCTCGATGACATGCTCATCAATGACATCAACACAGACACCGTATCCCTGGCTCTATATATACACACATATATAGATGTGATATGCTTGATATGTCTAGGGATATCTGTTGGCGCATCGGGTGTAGCGATTAATTAACAATGCCAGCATATCCACAACGATGCAGGGTTGCGACCACGGTTGTGCAGAACTCACATCGGCCGAGCGAGTTCTCTTCGGACCGAACTTAATTCACGGAGTTCGGCCGAATACAGGTCCGACCAAATTGAACCGCAGTTCGGACTGCTTTGAACCGAAAAGTTGAACTGCCCAAACTTCCCGAACTTTCTCCGAAATACCACTTAACTACGGTCTCAATAATATGCCTAGAATTGGCTGGTGCATTGGCTAAAATGCAGTGGCAACATGTAATGACGTAAGCAACAACAGTTTGGTGTCGTTCGATGTCTCCATTGCTTTATTCATCGCCGCGTTGGTGAGATGTGATGGGCGGCGACTCCATATCAAGTTGACAATGGATATGGCTTAGGTTTTATTGGCCGTTGGAGTGTGGAAGCAGCGTTGTCTGATGGATGGCGGCCAGTGCACCAATCGGTGCATGCACTTGATATGGAAGGCTTTACGGGGCGTGCGCGGCAAGTTTATCACCAAAAAATAACACCTTATCTCCATGTACGGACGCTACAGCAGTAACCCGCTGGGGTCATATCTGCTAAGTTACGGTGTAGTTTGGAGACCCAAGTTCGAGCAATTTTCGAGGTAGTAAAGTCCGAACTGAATTCGGCGGGTTCGGTTCGGTTTCGGCCCGAACTCCCGAACTACCGCGAACTGAATTGAATTCGGCACAACCATGATAGCGACTCCATGTATACGGGTATCCATGCTGATACATGGGAGATTATTGGCCGGCGGCGGCGATGTCGCGATCGAGCATTATTAGCGACTAATTACACTAGTCACCACAGCGCAGGGAAACCGCGACTGGGTATTTATTCATGCAACATCAACTTGGGGGGGCTCAGTACGAGTATACCATGCTTAACAATTTAGTTGAGGACGATTTGTTGTTACTAGCTTATTGTAGCGCTTCTGTGATTGATGACACATGTACTATCATGGTGTGTGTGAGTCGCTCGTCGCAAGTAGTGGTTTCTCACTTTATCCGCCTACTTTATTAATTATTACTTAATTCCAAATTCCTGCGTAGGCAGCAAGGATTTTAGTATTTGTATTAGGATTTTAATGGGTTCCTCATCGGGACCGCGAAAGCATATGGCTACCTCCTTGGGATGTCTTAGCGGTCACCGGTAGCAGGGTGCACATTTTCAGCTACTGTAGCGAAGGCATCAAGACGGCGCACCAATGCAGCTCCGGACCGCCAACCCTGCTTCATTGCCTATCTACTTGATGTGAATCCGCCATATTGCACTCTCCATCCCCTACCGGTCGATAAATAGATGGCGCCATCAACATGAACCCCACCGTCTCTCTCCAATCAAAAAACCGCATGGCCAAGTACCCAATGTTGATATATTGATGACCGATGCCGCTCTCCCTATACCGGCAAACGACAATGAATATTGGCTTCTACTACATGTCTAACGCGCGAGGGCGACTGACAATGAGGTGCCGGCGTCCGGTTCCATGGAGCAGGCAAGCTGTCCACGTACCCATTGACCATGGGTGCGTGATTGAGGTCTTGCCGGGGCGCCGCTGGCACCGATGTACTCTCATGGACGCCGCTAGTCGGCCACTTGCGCCGTCCCCGACTTCACAATTTATACACAACGACATATGCCTTTGATTGGTGCATATCCTTGCCACTGAATAATATGTGCCACGCAACCTTATTGGCGGACTACAAGCCCCCTCCTCCTGGCGCCTTTCCAATCCCGATGGCCGGTGACTCTGATGACCGTGCATGTGATGCTTTGCGGTGGCTACCAATAATCAGCGGCCTTGTGTAGTGCCCATGCTGCCCCTTGACTGCAGCGGGCTTGACTGAAGGCGCTTTGGCTGATGCGGACCCTCGCAAGATCAACATGCTGACGAGGAGTCGGTCCGCGAAGCTCTCAGCTGATACGCTGCCTAATTGAAAGCCGTGTGGTGATCAAGGTTCAGCCAACACGATTTGGTACGATTCCGGCGGAAAATGGCGCAGAATCTAAGTGTAATCGCCTGCGATGATAAGAGATTATAACTAGTGTGCGATTTGAGCAATGTGAGCGAGCAGCCGGCAACAAAACGGCGAGTAGTAATCCTCCGCGTAATATCCCTACCGGTATATGGTTTGGTTGTTGTGTGCGCGCTGAGCGGGCAGGTATGAATGCATGCTTCTTGGTGCTATGGTGAGCATTACCTTGCATGCTCTACGAGCGATGTCGGTCAATTATACAGCTATGTAATGCTATGCAGCGCCGTTGGGAGCCAGCGAAACGTCAACCAACACTGGCGATGCATGGCATGGCTGCATGGCGTGGTACGGTACGATACGGATGCATGAGTGCATGCATGCCATGGCGAACTGAACGTCAAATGAGGTTTAAGCCGCGCGGGCTAACATCAAGAGATAATCGTCAGGCGATAGACTAGATGGACGATAAATCAGCTTACAACCCCCAACAGCGCTTGGCATATCAAGTGAGACTAGAACAACTAATAGATAAAACAGTTCGTTAGAATAATAATATCAGCATTGCCCGTACCATATCCCCCCCCCCCCCCCCCCCCTCGTCCGTGTCGTCCTTCGCCCTTCACGCGCGCATGCTGTAAAAGTAGTATAACGAAGTAAAATTCTCCACTTCCCGTCCCAGGTTCCATCATTGGCCAAAGCCGCGCCATCACCACTGTCCAACCTCTTGCTGTGCCAACGGCAGTCGTAGGTCTGGGCGGCATTAAGCCATAAGACCCTTACCTCATTCGGAGGACTGATGCATATCAACCACGTAAATCGGGACACGTCCGGCGGCGGTCAGAAATCGAATCGCACATACATGTTGTACGCATGCTGTGAATTACGCAAAACTATATAAAGAATTACAATTTCTGTTTCATTGCTAATAATCAACGGCATCAATACATGGCGCTTAAAATAATCAACGGCATGCAGCCCGCGCGAGCAGGCGGGACGGTTATTGCTGATGTCTTGCGCGCCCGGCGAAGATTTCGGGCTATGCTTGCTTGTGTGTTTACGCTGAATTCTAGCAGCGTTACGCAGCAATGCAGCTTCATCGGCAGCGGCGGGATTATTACTAACGTTAAGCCTGATGCGCTGTTTGATGATGCAGCATGATGCACGCGCTGCTCTGTTTCTGCTGATGCTATTGCCATCACATGCTCAGCGCACTCCGATAAAAAAATTCACGTACCTTTATACCAGAAGGCGCGCGCGAGGCGCCCTACTATTCGTCTGGTGCTGTTTGTGCGGCTGTATTAATCCATGGTTTCGGAGCAAAACTCCGAAACCACAGCAGGATAACAGGACGTACCTGATGAAACCCGACGCACCGCCGGCGGGCAACCGATCGGTGGCCGTCGAGATGTCGGCAGGGTGAGCCGTCATCAGTCGTCGCGAGATACGGTACGGGTAGCGACTTTACTCTGACCGCCTCTTATTGCGACCGCCGCGCCTGCTTGAAAATTCAAACAGCCCTGACGAGACGGCCTGCTGACCACCGTCGTCACGCAGTTGCCAGCTGCCGGCTGCCGGCGTCGCCTTCCCGTGCTACCGCCTCCCTCCCCTCGTCGGCGGTGTTGTCAGCGCGGGCGCGCGTTCAGGGGACCCACAGCCGCCTGACCGGCACCCCACGCCGACCGGGACCCGGCGGCAGCGCTACCTGCCGGCGATGGCGGACGCAGCGGGTGAGGGCGAGGAGGAGGGGCCGGAGGGGCTATCGGAGGGGCATGCGGCCGCGGCGGGCGACGCCTCCAGGGTCATCCTACACTTGGACCTCGACTGCTTTTACTGTGCGCCCCCCTCGCTCCCCTCTCGGCCACCTCTGTCGCTACCCCTTCGCCTCGCCGAGCAGGCAACTGATGCCCCGCGCCTGTCTCCTGGCGGTCCACCGGGGCGACGCCACGACACGTCGAAACCACCGTACTGAAAATCGAATCGACACGGTATAGCGCAGCAGCAGCAGCGACAACACCACTCCAGGGCGGGCGCTTCCGCTGTCACTTCCGACCGCAGACCCCTTGCCCGAATCCTTCCGGAGAAGGCTCGCCCCGCCGCGCTGAGGCTCGCTCCCCTGCACAGGCCAAGTCGAGCAGCTGCGCCTCAGCATCCCGCCAGGCACGCCGGTGGCGGTGCAGCAGTGGTGCGCCCCCCCCTTCCTCCCTGCCCCCCTTCCCACCCACCACAGTTCCTGCTTCCCCTCCAGCCCACAAACACACAAAACACCATCCTCTCCTTTCCGCCCCTATGCCCTGGGCCCGTGTGCACTGCCCCATGGTGCTCCTCCCTCGGGCCTTTCCGGACTCTAGCGGCTGTGCTCAGTGATTTCCCTTCACCCAGAAGGTCTTGACGACAGCGCAGCAACATGACCATTGCCCGGGCGTAACTGGACAGGGGCTTGGGAAAGGGACAAGCGGGGAGGGGGGGGGGGGGGGGGGGGGGGCGCGGAGTACGTTGGGCATCTCCTCTGCCCGGGATGTTCACGGTATGGGTCATGTGCTCATCACGCGAGTCATCACCTGGGTCAAGATCGCGCTGCAAGGCAGGCCCGCAGTGCTCAATCATTTCCTGCCCCCCCTTCCCGCGCATCACACCCGCTCTGCCCGCCCAGGGAGGGCCTCATCGCGGTGAACTACGAGGCGCGCGCGCAGGGTGTGACCCGCCACATGCGCGCGCCCGACGCGCTGAAGGCCTGTCCGGGCCTGCGCTTGGTGCACGTGGAGACCATCGGCGACGGGGGCGGCGGCGGCGGCGGCGGCGAGGGGGTGCAGGGCGGTGCGGCGCACAGTCGGCTGAAGGAGAAGGCGTGCCTGGAGCGCTACCGCCAGGTGCCCCCCCCCCCCCCCCCCTCCCCCGGCCCCCGCTCTGATTGCTTGGCTAAATCACTCATATTCTCTCTCTCTCTCTCTCTCTCTCTCTCTCTCTCTCTCTCTCTCTCTCTCTCTCTCATATGAATAAGTAAGTGTGTGTATTAGAGAGTGCGGTCAGCATACATATACATTGAATGTGCGCAGCTGCAACTATTCTCTTTTCTATTTCTCTCTCTCTCTCTCTCTCTCACACACACACACACACACACACACACAGAGTCTCGTGCGTTGTTGATTATCCAACACCTACATTCAATGCACATGTGTATATATATGATATGTCATGTTCAAGTGCATGCATCTATCTCTATCATCGTCGCACCTGTCACCCCCCCCCCCCCCCCCCTGGCAGGCCTCCCGCAAGATCATCGCCCTGATCCACCGGACCGTGCCGGGTAGCACCGTCGTGGAGAAGGCCAGCATCGACGAGGTCTACCTGGACGTCACCCAGGCGGTGGTGCGCCCCCCCCCCCCCCCCCCACTTCCGCGCGGCCGCCCTCGCGACGCGTGTCACGCAGCTGCGCATTCCTCACCCACAGCCACTCCATGCCGAGGAGTAACCCCCCTGTAAGCGCGCTTTGGGCTCGCCACTTGTCAGTGTCTCCCACTCGGCGCGAAGAAGGACCAACTACACGAGTCGGGCGACACGGGTGTAGCCGCTCCTACAAGACCCCTTCCTGAAAGCCTCGAACCGGGCCCGCATGCGACGTGTGGGAACTTCCGCTGGGGATCCGCTACAGTCTCGTCTGCCTTGGACCGCTGGCGGGCGGGGCGGGTTCCTATTCGCCGGGTTGTTATCGCCGCGCCGGCAATCCATAGTATTATATACGTACACCTCACAGGCAGCGCAGAATCTCCCACTCGTAGCTGCGGGGAAAACATTCACTTGCGCGACCCGCCAACCCGATTGATCGGCGCGGCGTGCCTTGCGGCAGGAGGAGGAGCTGCGAGGCGGCAGCGGCGGCGGGCAGCCCGCGGGGGGGCGCGGCGGGGGGGAGGAGGAGGAGGGAGATGAGGGCGGGGCGGGAGGGGGCGGCGGGCTGTGCGCCTGGGGCAGCGTCGTGCTCGGCAGCTCGCCGCTCCATGCGGGCAACACCTTCGACCGCCGCTTCGCGGTGAGAAGCCCCCCCCCCCCCCCCCCACCCTTACCCTGGGCGTGGTCTTCTCTCCGCCCTCCCTTCCTTTACCCCCCTCTCCTCCCCCGCCCCCTTCCGCGGTTCCGCCACCTCCCCCATTTTTCGGGACGGGTAAGCGGAGGAGGGGAGAGGGGAAGAGGGAAGGGCGAGCGGAGAGAAGGCCATGCCCGAGGGGGCGGAGAGGGGGGGGGGGGGGGGGGGTAATCGCCGCCATCCCGATGACAGCCGCCCTCGCTGCCGTCACATGTTGCGCGCAGCTCGCCGAGACCTCCCCCCCCCCCCCCCCCCCTCCCCCCCCCTCCCCCCCCCTTCCTCCCCCCCCCCCCCCCCCTTCTGCACACCAAATAGGGAGGGCAGTGCACAAATAGGCCAGTGCGCTAGCGGCGCTATCGAAGGGGCGCGATCAGGGAACGCCGGCGCCGCTGACCGGGTAACACGCGGGGCGCGTCCGGGTCAGGTCGCCAGCGGAGGATGGGAATGTGTTCAATCCGCCGGCATCCCCATCCTCGCTCGCATGGGAGGGGTCCGCGACAGGGCCTTACACTGGACCACATCGAGCCTCCCTTTGCGCTTGCGATGCGCCGGGAAGGATCCGGGCGGAAATTTGAAGTTTGAATCTTCTCACAGCTTTGTTCCTCCCGTTCCTTCGACCACACGGGCCGCCTGTCTCGCTGTCCGGCCGGCGCGAACCCGCATAGGGCCTGCTGCCCCCGGAGGCGGCGTTGCACGTAGTGTGGTGGTCCTCTTCAGCTCTGAACTACGGGCGGAATGTCGTGAACCAACAAAGAGCTGCCGGACGCGATTGGCCATCGGAGACTCAAAGGGGGGGGGGGGGGGTTCTTGGTGCGGGGCATGGCGGGGGCGTTGTTGGTGGATGGTGCCCTCAACGGGTGGCCGGGCCCTGATGGTGGTGGCGCAGGTGGGCGCGCAGCTGTGCGCGCGCCTGCGGGGCGTGGTGCGCCGCGAGCTGGGCTACACCATGTCGGGCGGCGTCGCCGCCAACAAGCTGCTCGCCAAGCTGGCCTCCGCGATGCACAAGCCCAACCAGCAGGCAGGGCGCCGCGCCCCGCCCTGCCCGGCAGCGGAACCGCCCCTGCGTGCCTGCCTGCGCCTGTCCATGTTGAGTGCGTGCAGGCATGTATTTGTTACGTGTGTATACCGTACAAACACAAACGATCCACAGATGAATAACGTTGCCGACCCCACGCGCCCAAGAGAGAACGACTATTAAAACAGAGAAATAGCTCAGAATATATCATGACTACATAACGCATATTCCGACACGTAGGTGCAAAACAATTCATTTTTTGGCCCCGCGGACCGTATGTACTTGTACGGTATATCATTGTATCGTATATATAGATATATATATATATATATTATATTATATATATTATATTATATATATTATATATATGTCGTCACATTGTATATATATCACATGAGTGTGGTGGGTACTTCGGGCTGTATTCTATGTAAAACCCAAATTATAACAACAAATCTATAACAAAAGTGAACACATATGTGTAGTATAACCGATACAAAAGCACGAAAGCACCACTACATGATCCAACGATAAGCGCGAGAAAACCACCGCCTACCGCTTTTCTGGATTCTCAGTGGGGCGGTTGGCGTGCGCTGCAGACGCTCATCCCCGCGCGGGCGGTGGCGGCCCTCATGCGCAGCCTGCCCCTCACCAAGATCGGCAAGATGGGCGGCAAGGTGCCTCTCTCAACCCCCCCACCCACCTCCCCCCCCCCCCCCCCCCCCTCCAAACACCTGCCTGAGACTGAGTGGGCCAATTCGTCCTATTAAGACCAACACCCACGCCCGATCGCGGCTGTGCAGCTGGGCGCAGAGTTGCAGGAGATGGGCGCCGCCACGGCCGGCGACGTCGCGGACATGCCGCTGGCGGCGCTGGAGCAGGTGCGGCTGCGGCCGGGGGGGGGGGGGGGGCGGCAGCGTGGGTGATAGGTTGGAGTAGTTGGTGTTTTAGGATGGGGGGCGGAGGGGGGGGAGAGCCGGGAGGATGGTGATGAGCTCAAGCGAGACCCCCCCTCCCCCCCCCCACCCCATCTTCCTCCGCCGTTGCATACTCCCCCAAGACGGTAACCGATTGTACTCACATGCGGGGGACATGTGAGAGTCTTGCCTGCGGCGTGGACGGGGGAGGTTGCTGAGTGGAGGGTGCTGTGGCCCGGCTCGGGGCGCAGAGGTTGGGCGCCGCGCGCGCGCGGTGGGCGCACGCCGCGGTGCGCGGGGCGTGCGCGGAGGCGGTGGTGGCCAAGGGGCCGCCCAAGTCGATGCTGGCCGCCAAGTCCTTCTCCGCCACCTCCAGCACCGCCGCCATCCGCCGGTAAGCCCCCCCCCCCCCCCCTCCGCCCCTCAATGCCCCGCCTCGTCATCTCATCATCGCCAGCTTCTTCAAGAGTCGCAGGTGGCCCGTGAGAAGAGTGGCCAAACACAGCCATGTGGGCGCCACCTCTCCACAAATGGCGACAGCGTCTCGAATCGATGCGGCTTGCTGATGTCCTGGATATGCTCCCGGAAATGTGACCGGAACCACGTTTCCAATGTGCCGCACACTTGGGGACCTGTACCCTTAAAGCGGATCAAGACCCTACGCACACCCCTCGCGCTCGTCCGCCTCACGGGATCGCATCACACGGGAAGCGTTTGGGTAGCTACAATACGTAGTTCGCTACCATGAAGCGCACTTTTTTGCGTTTGCCGTCGCCATACTAGTCACACTTCGAACCATAACCCGCCTCGGAGCGTACCTGTCAGCAGAGCTCAACATATGGACGACACTACGGGGGGGGGGGGGGGTTACACCGAGTCTCAAAACCAGCCTCGGAGCGTCACACGGGAAGCGTTTGGGTACCTACCATGAAGCGCACTTTTTTGCGCTTGCCGTCGCCATACTAGTCACACTTCGAATCAGAACCCGCCTCGGAGCGTGCCTGTCAGCAGAGCTCAACATATGGACGAAACTACGGGAGGGGGGGGGGGGGGTTACACCGAGTGTTCCTATGGGTTGCATGCCACCCCTTCAATTTTAGGCGTGCATTGTGGGTGTTGAAAGGCGCATTGGCGCCGGTGCATATGAGGGGTTAACGCCGTGAGGGGTGCGGTTGCTCCGAACGCCGCATACACGCACCGCGGGCCCGCGACTGCTCGCGGTTATGTGGTTTCGGAGCAAGTAGGAGCCAGCTTTGTCACGAATGGTGTTCTCCCATGTTGTGTTGACCGTCGTGGCCGGAAGCGGCTGGCGGGCATGCCAACTTTAGGCACCCTCCCAAAACTCGGCCGGAAACAGCTGCACCAATGCTCACACAGAACATCTCGCGGCGCTGCGGCTGAGGTTAGTGTCCAAAGCGCCGTCATTGGGACCATTGTCGCACACGTCAGACTTATCTTGACCCCCGCTCCGCGCGGTCTGCCCATCTGTTGGCATGATTGTCCTGGGGGCGGAGGTAGCGGGGCGCAGGGGCGCATCCTGCTGCGGGCCGTGCCCCCCACCCGCGATGCCGGTACGAGGTTCTAGTCCGGGTACCGGCCCAGAGCATGGGTGTCGGATCCTAATAAGTGCCGCTCCGCAGTACTTTCCGCAGTGCTGTTCTATTGTATTATTCAGCCGGCTGCCTAAGGTTGGCATCCCGGATGGCTCGTGGGCAGTTCGCGGGTGAGGCCGCCAAATGGCCATGCCATGGCGCGGAGGGGGTCAAGTGTGTCAGTGGGCTGCGATCCTGGTGGATGTCGGGGGGGTTCAATAAATGGGGAAACACTTGGGGGGGGGGGGGGGGGGGGCGCATCCACATTCCCATATTGTACAGTTTTGTTCCCAGGCGATCCAGGCCATCTATCTTACGCCCCGGCTACATCATCCCGCATAGGGTCGGCTGTGCCCGTAGCATGCAGTCCCCTGACGGCCAGGTCGTGCAACAACTTGTCCGGTCCCTTTCCCGCTTTGGGCCGTCTTGCTCCGCCCACACCGCAACAGCATCGCCCCGGGTGTTGTCCTGATTCGTGGCCTGTGGCGCCGGCCCTTCCCCCCTCCCCTCATTGTTCACGCCCCCTCGCCATCGCCAGGTGGCTGGGCATCCTTGCGGACGAGCTGGCGGTGCGCATGGCGCTGGACGAGGCGACGCACCAGCGGCGCGCGCGGTACTGTGGCCACCCCCCCCCCCCCGCCCGCCTCGTTCCGCCACGCCGGCCAAACTAGCTGCCGCACAAGGGCGCGCCATCGCTGGGACCCACTTGGTGTGTTGAGAGTACAGGGTGGCGGGAGGCGCACCCTGCTCGCGCCCGTGCGAGCTGTTGCTTCATTATTGATTCCCGATAAGTCTCATTATCCGCGGCCGTCAGTATCTACATGCCCATGATGGATGATTCACTGCTCGCCGCATGTGTCGACTGCCGCATCACCTGTCGTGGGAAACACACGTTGTCTTCTTTTAAACTGTTGTGTATTTGTATGGTGCGGAAAAGGATAGGGATTGTACCTGTAAGCATCACGAGATGACACCAACTCTGGCTTGGCGAAGTTGAAATCAGATGTCGCCACTATAAATCAATTTACAGTCAGCCGTACTGTTAGTAGGCTCTCGGCCGCGGTCTTGTTCACAAGTTTATGATGGTGTGGTATGTCGATAGTCCTTTATCAATGTGTGTGTACCAACTCTAGCTGACCCGCGCTCTAAATACCAAGAATGACGACCTCACCCGAACTAACCACCTGAATGTATGTATGCATAGTGATATTGCAGCATGACGCGCGCCGCAACGCGCGCGCCCTCATCGTATTGTGTGCATGCATATAACAGTCCAATAACGATGCCGCCCGCCTCCGTCGTAAAAGTATTTTAGAAAAGTTCGCGCCGGGTCATCGGCCGAAGCCGCCGCAACACTTGACCTCTTGCTGTAGCGCCAACTGCAGTCGTAGGTCTGGCATAGCCATTGCCCCATTGCCTCATTCGAACCCCGAAGAGCCAATACATCAGACACGGCCGGCCGTGATCGAACCGGGGACCTCTGGACCTCTCGCATTTAGACCTCCGCTTTACCGAGCGGACAGAAAAGAAGGCCCGTTAACATTTTGAGGATCTCCCTTGTTTTTTTTATATACTGTCGCTATTGAAGCTCTCGTGTATTCACTCGTAACCACGCGAGACATGCGCGCGAGTGGCGGAGATCCGCCATCCTGCCATGCACTAGTCGCTATATCGTGTCTCGGCGGCTCTGCTTGCGAACTCAGCGGCGCCCGAGTCACTATGTCTTCGTTCGAGATGAAACAGGACGGGTAATGCCCGCCAGCGCCAACGTCTTGCATCGTATCCTTCGAGGCCTCTGGATGACGCGCCGGGCTGCTGCCGACGGCAGGAACCTGGTGCTACACTGGCGCGGCGGGCGTGGCGTGGGCAGCACCTGGGGCAAGGAACGCAGCCGCTCCGGCCCGATGCCCCCGGGTGCGCTGTCCGGCAGGCCAGAGGGCCGCGCGGCTGCGCTCGCGGCGGCTGCGGCGGCGCTGTTTGGGGCTGCGGAGGACACGCTGCCATGCTCGCGCTTGGCGCTGTCGACGACCGAGTTCACCGCCGCGCCCGTTGCAGGGCGGCAGTCAATCCAGCGCTTCTTTGCCGCCGCCTCGCCAGGTGCAGCGGAAGCGGCAGCACCCGCCGCCGCGGTCGACGACGTCATCGCAATCGCCGAGAATGCGTCGCCCTCCCCGAACCAGGCGGCAACTCCCCGGTGTGAACCGACCGCTGCGAAGCCTCAGGGACATCCGGTGAGCACGGCGAGCTTCCCGCAGTGGACGGCGCGCTTTGTCGAACCCGCCGAACCAGCGCCGGCACACAGCCCTGAGCGCCCTCCAGGAGCGCCGAGCTCCGAGGCCCCGGCCCCGGCGCCCGCAGATGGCGGTAATGGCGGCGGCGAGCTGGAGAAGCTGGGCGGTGTGGACGTCGCGGAGCAGCGCCGCATCCTGCGCGACATCGAGCTGCGGCGCGCGCGGGAGCAGCCCGGCCATGCCACCGGCCGAGCGCCCAAGCGTCGCGCCCCGTCATCTGGGGGGCGTCGTTCTGCCAAGCAGCCCCTGCCCTCACAGCGCAGCATCACCTCCATGTTCTCCCGAGCCAGCAGCGGCGGCGGGCCGCCGGGCTGAAGTTGCGCGCCTCGATGTAATGATTATTGGCTTCCACCCGCACGTTGCCTACCATGGTCCTAGCTAGTGGGGAATCTTGCAATGAATCGTAAATGTACGAATTGTCGCGCTACTATCGATCGATGCATTCAATCGATCGCCAAGAGCGCTCGACAGATGTTGACCAACAAGCGTCGACGACCGCGATTCGCCGGCTACGCTTGCCTGCATCGAGGCACGGCAAGCTCATCATGCTTGATAGACAACCGGGACGACACCGGCCTCAGTGTGGTCGGCGATCTCTATCTCGCTTTTACCTCCGATCTGCGCAGTATTGCCGAGTCGCAATCCCGAGACATCGTCAGAAACGGGCTCTCGGTACCCAGCATAAGTTTGCCTGCCCAAATCGCGTCCTCTTGAGGTACCAAGAACGCCTTCTGTGATGTGGTCGGGTATATGTTGTCTGCATTGACACAGGCCGCCTAGCTGACCAGTTTCAGGGGTGTTTTACACACGCAAGTTCGCGAGTATATATGTTGCAATAAGTATGCCGCTCGCGCAGATATAGACACGTCAATCGACGGCATCACGGCCTCAATCGCAGCGCAGTCGCTGCCGCCTGCTCTTTCTACGCTAGTACGTCTTTTCACATCAGCCGCGATGCCCGCGCCTGCTGTCGAGGTGCATCATTAAAACGTAAGACGGGCTCACCGATATGCTCGTTCTGACTCGCGACTCGCGTGGTAGTGCGCGCCCCGCCGGCAGTGTGTGGGAATAATTGTCTATCGTGACGGATTTTGGATGTCCGATTTCTGTGCGGGTTTTCGTTATTCAGTGACGTGACGGATTCTGTCACGTGTGAATAATTGTAACACGGATTATTTCTGATGCGTTTTAGGGCTTTATCATAGGGTAGCGCACGAGTACTCGCATCTCGCATTATCTCGTAGTATGTAATTATGTCTGCCTGCTGTCAAATACATTCGATATTGACAGTGCTGGACGAATATTATGTATTGCCGTACCATGACAATAAGGCTGACGTTTTGGCTTCTGTCTGACTCTCCGTGGTGACGCCCTTGGCAGCGGGCGTGCTGCCAGAGGTCGGCCTGGCCTGCCGACTAAAGCAATAATATTAGTCGCAGCGGGTGGTGCCGTCGTGGCAACTGGAAGCACTTTAATACTCCGGAAAACATGGCAGTCTCTCGTCCCTGCACCACCACTGCACATCACCGCCTGTGTTTTGTGTCTCCGGACGCTGGAGACCGCCTCATAGCTCAGTGGCAGAACGGACGGCCAACGCGCCCTCTGCAAAGAGAGCCGAAGTTCTAGAGGTATACGAATATATGTGTGCCTGTGTCCCCGAACCATTCGTGGCGCTACATCGACGTCCTGTGAATTTCTGTCTTTATAGTGGCGAATCCAACTGCCGTTGCTAGCACACCGGCAGTGGAAAGCGAGGATAGAGGCATGTGCCCCCGCCTAGCACTACGGTTGTGTCCCCGTATGAATGATCGATTTTTTGCCCCTGGGAACGAACCGGCAACAGTGGAAGCCTTGATGCAGCGGTTCTACGTCGCCGTTTAGGCAGCAATCCAGGTACGGAAAGCCCTGGGCTGGGCAGGCGACGCTCCGGTACAGTCACCAAGCAACTTGCCGAAGCATTTCGCAAGACTAATTGGAGGCCAGTGACAGGATTTCCAATACTGTTGGATCACCGTCTAAAACACTGCCATCAAAATACCCGGCACTGGCTGTGAAAGGTCCGCCCTACCCGTTTGGGCGTCGGCCCATTCGAGCAATGCGAGTTGGGGCAAGCCCCATCCCGTGGAGGAATGATTGATACCCAGTGCATGCCTGGCTGACCTACCCGAACAGCACTGTGCCCCGTGCCTTCCCGTACCGGACAATCAATCAGCATGGCTGTGCACTCCTCTCCCCAGGGTTGCAATGTGGGGCTATTGGCACCCATGGCAGGCGTCCATCCTAGCAAGCGGCCATTGGTCCGAATTCGCTTTACATGCGACATCGTCCTTTGCGGCCGGCCGAGAAAGGGGGCGACTGGCAGGCTCCGGAAACACGAGGCGGCACGGACGCCGCCCTTGCATTTGCGTGGCGCACCTGCTGGCCCGGTCCATGTGCGCCGCGGGGTGCCGTCAGCGGCGCTCCCCGGCGTGCCTCGGCGGGCTGATGAAGCGGGTGGAGATGACGAAGGAGCTGCCCTCCGTGACGTCCGACAGGAGAAGCGTGGGCATGAGGTGCGTGAAGGCCCACACGCCCTGCGCCTCGTTGCGGTACGCGCGCCCCGCCGCGCGCACCTGGATCAGGAGCTGTACGGCGGGCGGGGCCGGCGAGTCACGAGACGGCAGAGGCTGACAATCCCGCTGACATGGGGAGGGGAGGGGGAGGGGGAGGGGGAGGGGGAGGGGGGCTAGCTGCCAACCTTGGGCGCGTGCAAGAGCGCGCTGTTCCGGGGGAACTCGGTGTTCACCGCCTGCTCCGGCGTGGTGTACGCGTAGAAGCAGCACTCCAGCGGCGGCCAGCCGAGCGGAAGCCCCACGCCGCGGCGAGCGGACAGCCTCCGCCCTGCATTGCGGACAGCTGCCGTGTCAGGTCGCCCATGCGGCCGCGCCGCTGCGGTAACTGCCCTTCGTTCCCGTCCACATTTCTCCCTGTGGAAGGGGGGGGGGGGGGCATGTGCGGGAGGGCGCACCGAGCTCGTATTCCGTCATCCCGTCGAAGACAGACAGCATTCGTGTGCCCACCACCGCCACCACCTGCGCTGCGTCGGTCGGCCCGCACCCCTCAGCACGCCGGAGACTTCCCCCCCCGGACAAATCTCGTCAGCATATGGTTCTACCCGTAGTCCCTCTAGTCTCATTTAATGTATTGCCTCAATCACTTGAGGTGGGCAAGCGGGGGGCGCGTGCCTTGTAAAACAGCGAGGGCGCCGGCAGCGTGCTGGCCTTCCATCCCTCCGGCAGGCAGTACAGCAGCCTGGGCTCCGGGCGCACTAGCTGCCAGCGCGCCTCCACCGTGCGCTCTATCGTCCGCCCGTTCTGCGCGCACCCCGGACGAAAACGCCCTCAGTTCCGGGATTCCGGGGCGTCGTGGTGCGGCCCCTCCCTCCCGGCTCGTCTCTTGCCACGCCTGGACGCTTTCCTGGTGCACCCACACCCCACTCACCTTGCGTTTTAGCTTGAGAAGCTGCTTCTTCAGCTGTAAAAGGCCAGGACACGAGAATTTCAGCCGAGTGTTGGGCGCGCTGGCGGTCGACAGGCCCGCGCGCTGTTATTGTTTAATTATTCCGTTGGGACGGGTAGTGCCGCGCCGCACTCGGCGGCCGACCGGCCGACCGGGAGCGCCGCCAGACTCGGCCATGCGCCACGAGGTGCTGCAGGTAGCGGCGACGGTTGGCGCACCTGCCGAACCTCCTCGGGATCGATGGCGTCGGAGGCCCTCCCCCCCGACGGGAAGAGCATCGCGCGGTAAGGTGCCGGGACGTCATGCACTCCGGCGCTGCCCCGCGTTGCTCGTCTGCGTTCTTCCTCCATACGCGCAAGGATGTATAGCGAAAAATACAATCGCGGCTGTGCAGGAATATTACCCTTCGATGCCGTGAATTGAGTAATCCGTGACTGTCGTTGTGTGTTATATAAGCGCGGCGGGATGGGGGGGGGGCGCTGGGTCGTCTCGCTGCTGCTGCTGCTGCCGTCAAGCTACGTGTACAACGCCACCTATGCCGCGTGCAACAGAGCGTTGCTGAAAAGTGAAATGTATCATCTCGGATGGTTACTACAGGATTTGTAGAGGACCTTTCTGATTGCCTTTTATTTTGGTGATTTCCGATACAGTATCGCCTTCTGCTGCTAGCTCATGTTACTACAGGATTTGGATTCCAGAGAAACTGGAATTGGAATTGCTGTATAGTCGCTACCGGTAGTGCATCCGCGCCGTACGCCCCCCACCATTCGGAGTACCGAGCGCAGTCGCGTTATTATCAAAATGACTATTATCATTTTGAGACAAATATATACGGTATAGTATCGCATTGCGCCCCTTTTCATGTTTTAAACGACTTTTGCCGATATCTACATGACATACGCTGCGCATTGTGAACACACAAACAGACGAAGCGGAATTATTCGTGCGTCCTGCCTACAAGAACGGACGCGACAAGGAGTCCGCGTGCTGCTTTTGAATGTTGCTTATTTTGCTATGGCGATATTTTGCAACTAGTACAGGTGGTGGTTCAGGTGCGGCATCACTACAATGCATTTCTTCACGGAGTTACCGAGTCATCCTTCGTACCCTCCGTAACTCAACAGCAAAGGCATCGGCCTACATTCATGGATTCAATTCCACGCTACTTTGGAAAATTGTGCTGCTGTTTTCCACATTCGAATCGTGTCACATCATACTATTCCATTGTCTGTGCAAGCGGCCATGTGCTGAACCGGACCTCCGGCTAGAAAGAGTCTGGCCCAACCCACCCGCGGGCGATCCCGGCAACTATAAGGACATCAACAGATATGCGGTGAATCAGGCGCACGCAAAGCATGAAAGGGTATCATCAACTAAGAACAACCTCATCATCAGATTATGTCCGTGTCTTGGTATCGTAAGGGGCTGGCTACACGGCAAGCGAATGCGGCCATGGTCGAACCGGCTAGGCCAAACATATAATGGCGCGTGGGCGGCGTCCGCGGAGGATTGCACGTACTGCCTATGTCACGGCCTGGACGTACAGGATTCCGGCGTTGGCCAGGCGGTACTTCTCTTGCGGATCATCAGTGGCGACACCCGCGCAGTGAGACATGAGCTACACAGGCCAACCAGCCTGGACAACCGACGGCGTTGGCAGGAACAGCATCGCATGAAAGCTTACATGCGGTACCTGTCAGCACTGCTTATGACCAGGGAGTGGCAGCGATGGCATCCCGCCCAGGGGGTTCTAGAGTCCCCCCGGCAGCGTGTTCCTGCGTGTACCAATGGCGACGGCGGTGTCCTAGGAGATTGGATCCGTGCGACTGTGGGACCATCAGGGATAGCAGTCACTCATCATGGGGAGAGTCGTCTTCCCCAGAGGCGTCAGAACGACGGAACATGGCCGCTCCGTAGATGGTGCGCGACGAGGACTTCGTGGTGACAACGTTCTCGTAGTCCCATATTGCGTGCTCCCACTCGCCCTCCTTCGCCAGCCAGGTCTGCGTCTCGCCCTCGCCCTTGACATGGCGCTGCCCCAAGTCGGCGAAGGCTGCCTCGGCGCTACCGTGCTCGCAGGCGCGCTGCTTCGTGGCATCGCTCATGTGGATCGTCATGGGGAAGCCAAGGCTCTCCATGCGGCTGGCGGTGTTGACGGTGTCCCCAAAGAGGCAGTAGCGCGGGCACTTCTGGCCAACCACGCCCGCGTAGGCCGGGCCGCTGTGCATGCCCAGCCTGATTTCCAGCGGGGTGCCGCTAGGCGAAGCCATGCAGCTGACAGCGGATATCATGTCCGCTGCGAGGGCGATAGCAACGCTCGCGTGGTCTTTCTGCCCACCCAGTCCGCAGGCTATCATGTAAGCATCCCCTGCAGACGAGGCGGGGGGGGGGGGGGGGGGGGGGGGCTCAGCGGCTTGCCTCAATGCCGAGGGGGGGGGGGGGGGGGGCGGCGCGCACACCGCCGGACTCGACGCGGGCGCTCACCGATCGTCTCCACCTTGTACGCGCCATGTTGCTCCACCAGCTCATCAAAGGCGGTGAACATGTCGTCCAGCATGGTGATGATTTCCGGCGTGCCGTGCGCCGCCGCAATCTTGGTGAAGCCCACGATGTCCGAAAACACCACGGTGACGTCCTTCAGCTCGTCCGCAATCGCCGTCTCCCCCTTGTTGAGGCGCTCGATGACACTCACGGGCAGGATCTCGTACAGAATGCGCTCGTGCTGGCGGCTCGTCAGCTCGCGGCGGTAAAACTCCACGATGCGCAGCTGCATCCCGATGCGCGCCATGAGCTCCATGTGGCGGTACGGCTTGAGCACGTAGTCGTTGCAGCCTGCGTGCAGCCCCTCGCAGATGTCCTTCTCGCTGCTGACCGCGCTGACCATGATGATGGGCACGTTGCAGGAGGGGTACGTCTCGCGGATGATGCGGGTGGCCTCGACACCGGTCATGCCCGGCATCATGAAGTCCATGAGAATGATGTCCGGGAAGCTGTCCAGGCCGTTCTCCACGTAGCGCTCCTCCAGCAGCAGCAGGGCCTCCTGGCCGTTCATGGCCTTGGTCGCCTTGAACCCACTGGCCTTGAGCATCTCGCCAATGACCTCCTGGTTGAGGTTGTTGTCGTCGACGCTCAGGATCTCGACCGTCTTGTTCCCCGAACGTGCAAATGTGCTTCCTTCTTTGCGCACCATCGGGTTGGTCTGGTCATTCACCCAGGCCACGATGTCCTTGCGCAACCCGCCGGGTGCAGCACTTGACCGGCGCGCCTTCACGCCTCCAAGGTTAGGACGGCCCATGGAGCTCTGCGATGGCCGCGGGCAGGAGGGTTAGCGTGGGGCCAGGGGTGCAACCGGGTAGGCAGCGGCACTCGGCCTATCAGGTCCGGCAAGTACCATCAGTTGATGATGAGTCGTTCAGCTTTTTGCTGTATAGGCTCGAGTCCACAAAGGGAACACAGCGGTAACTCCTTGATTCGAGAAACATAGCCCCCCCCCCCCCTGCCCCCACTTTCCGCACGACAAGATGGATTGGGAGGTTGTGGGGGGGCAGGGGGGGTGCTCACCCTGCTGCTGGTCCTTCGAACTACGTCAGAAACATCAGAATTCTGGTATTGCAACGCGGCAAGGGGGGGGGGGGGGTGGGGTGGGGGGGGGGGGTGTAGCACACAGGCGTTAGGGCATCCAAAACACAGCAACCTCCTTTGGGCATAGTCAGAAGTCATGCTTCCTAATGGGATGCTTTGCGTTCTGGTCTTGTGTGCGCGGAGTGGTCTGTGTGCGTGCGCGGTGGCGGTGGTTGGTTAAGAGGAGTCGCGGGGGTCACCAGGCCGTTGCTACGGCGGCGGCCAAACTGGTTTGGATCTGCGCCTGAGCTCTAACAACGAAAGAGAGGGAGGAGAGGGATGGGGGTCAGCACCGCACTGGCATCGTGGCAAGCGCAGTAAAAAAGACTCATCACATGCACAGGCTCGCCACAGCAGGTGAGTTTCATGGCGCGGGAGGCGGTTTGGTGATGCGTTTGCGATGCATTTGTCGGGGGGCGGGCCGCACCGTGTGGGTAGCGCCGCCGGCCTTGGCTTTGGCATCGGCTGCCCGATGAGCCTTCGCAGAGGCGCGCATGGATTGGACGGTTTTCCTGTCTAGCCTCGAGTTGGCAGCCGAGCTTGCGGCGTTGCTCTTGGCCATGGCTTTCTCCAGCTCCGCCTGGCTCACGGGCAGCTTTGCGGTGAAGCGGGTGCCAACGCCGATCACGCTGCCCACGGTCAAGGTGCCGCCATGCGCCTGGACCAGCTTCAGCGCCAGGGAGAGGCCGAGGCCGGCGCCGCCGTAGGCGCGCGTGTGCCCTGACTCCGCCTGCTCAAAGGGCAGGAAGATCTTGCTCTGGTCCGATGTGTCGATACCGATACCTGCCGGGGAAGGGGCGGGGGGGCGGGGGGGGGGGGGGGGGGGGGGGACATGTAAGCCTAACTGCAAGACAGAGACAGGGGCGCATAGCAGTGCCCACATTGATAGGAGCGCGCAACTGGGAGTGTATGCGTACAGTAATTCCAGGGGGGGTCAGGCTGCAGGCACCTGTGTCAGCCACAAAGATCTCCAGAGCGTCCCTGTCCCTGGCCAGGGCAGCTCCCACGGTGATGTGGCCCTTCTCGGTGAACTTTGCGGCATTGCCCAGCAGGTTGAAGAGCACTTGCACCATGCGGTTGTAATCAGCATAGATGAGCGGCAGCGAGTCGGGCAGCTCCACGCGCAGCTCCACGCCTTTCTTGACGATGGGGTCGATCAGCAGGGCCACCTCGTCGACCATCTGGTGCACGCTTGCCGGCTGCTTGTGGAGCGTGAGCTTGTTCTCCGCCATGGACGCGCTATCGAGGATGCTGTTGATCAGGTTCTGGAAGCGGCGCCCGGTGTCGATGACGCTGTTGAGGCACTGCTGGCACCGGTCGCTCATGCTCTTCTCCGTCAGCAGCAGGACGTCGATGAGGCCCAGGATGCCGTTGAGCGGCGTGCGCAGCTCGTGGGTCATCACCGCGAAGAAGCGGTCCTTGTGCTTCTCCTGCTCGCGCAGCTGGTCCACCATCGTCACGCTCATCTGCTGCACGCGCGCCGTCTTGCGGTCCTCCGCGGTGCACAGGATCCCGTGCCTGATGCTGCTGGCGAGGACGCACTTGGCGCTGATATCCGCCGCGCCGATCAGCAGCTCCGCCGACAGGTTGCTGATGGCGCCGCAGCGGTGCAGGATATCGATGACCGGGAAGGCGCACCATATCATCACCGACACGATTCGCAGCCGGCGAACCGAGTTCTGGGCCTTGGGCAGCCCCTCGCACTCCGCCAGGATGGAGCTTTGGATGGACCACTTGTGGAAGAGGCCAGGGATGAAGAGCGCGCACGACAGCAAGTAGAAAAACACGGAGAGAGGCCCTTCCGTGAGGGAGGCCGCCATGCCCAGCAGGACCATGGGCACGTCCATGGCGACATTTATGGCGTAGCTGGAGAGCGGCAGGCTTGAGGCGCACCAGTTGGAGTGGGACAGGAGGCTGGTGGTGAAGCACCACGTCACGTACCGCAGCGGCGTTTCGATGACCACGCCGTTGAGCCCGGCCATGGTCCATATCGGAGCGTGGCCGAGCCAGTGGAGGGCCGCCGTGGTGGTCCCGCACAGCGCGATGCCCAGCGGCTGCACCGACTGGCGCAGGAGCGCGCGGTCGCCGCGCAGGAGCAGGCTCAGCACCTCGTTGCCGAGGAAAGGTCACGAAGGCGGCGAAGCCCGCGAGGTAGGCGTCCTGCATGGCGGGCGACTGAATGGCCTCCACGGCGGCCGGGCTGCTGGGCGCCAAGAGGCATACCGCAGTCGCGACCGTTGCGTAGCCGGCCACTGCCACCAGCGTCACGAGCACGGAATCGCGGGCGGGCGTGCGCAGGGAGGAGGTCTGCAGCTTCTGCGACACACAGAGCACCGAGATGAAATGCGGGTTGTAATAGGTATAGCCACCCAGGGCCGAGGATGCACGCGAGCGTGCTGCCTGCTTCAGCGGCCGACCAGCCGCGAGGAAGTACAGCAAGTATCCGCGAGGCGGCCGACAGTTGCCGGCAGCAAGTAAATAAATAGCGGCAGTCCAAGCTAGGCCGCCGCACGAAGGTATTAGGACAGGTCGCGGCACCATCGGAGAAGCTCTCGCGTCGTGTACCGCTAGAGCCCCAGAACGGCAAGTCACGGCAACGTGCCCGGGCCCTCGGACTGTATTCTGTCTGCTTCCAGAAGCAAACCTTGTAGCTCAGACGCGATTTTTCGCACGGAGATGCTCCCTGGAGTGTTGCGAGTTATCTCGCCGGTTGGGGGCAGATAAGCCGCGCAATAAGCTGTTGTGGTACGACCCCGGTACGCGGCGCCGCAAAAACCACCGCCCCCACAACAAGCGGGACAGTGCCGAGCCGGGGTCACACATACGGGACGGAGAGTAGCGAACAGAAGAGGGGCGACAGAAATCCATGATTGTACTGCTACTGCTACTCGCGGCGAGGCCCCCTGGGACGAGAGCCCAGTCGTTGTGGCACCCGGGATGCCGCCTCCCGGGGGGGGGGGGGGGGGCGGGGGGTTGGTACAGTACCTGTACCACCCCCGTACGCTACAAGCACCAGTACTGAATAATAAAAAACTGCCATGGTTTGTGGCCACAGCAGTATGCGGGCAGCCGACAGCGGCACCCAACGCCCACTTCTAGCCCACGCAGCTGCGCAATTTCAGCGCCCACCCCCCCCCCCCCCCCCCCCCCCCACCCACCACCACCCACCCCCCCACGCGCCAGCAAGTAAGAGCGATCCAAAGGCAGCGGCCGCACCTTCTCGTCAGGCTTCGAGGACGCTTGCCCGGTGGTCGACGGCGTATCAGCGCCGGCGCGCCCGCCATCTGAGATACCGCTGGCCTCCGACAGTCGGCTCCTCGGCCTCAGCGCCGACATGCCGGCAATATGCCAATATACAACCGGCGGCGCGGGCAGGGACGCTCTCTGCCTCCAGCAGCCCTACTTCGCCTGGCACGTGCACAAAGCGCAGCAGCCTGGGCAAGGGTAAGCGCAGTGTTTGTATCTGCGAAAACACTGCAAAGTCTCAGAAACACGTATGATTGCTACCCTGTACTTCTATCCTCGCCGCTCGCGCAGCAGAACGCGCATCCTTGACGACGGCGGCGGATACTGGTGGTGATAGTCGACATTTCATACCAGCGACCACCGGGGATTTTGGCGACGCGCCGCCGATTTTTACTGCGATATCGTGATGCCACGTAGCAGCCGCCGTTTTTGGTCATATTATTGAGAAATATAGAGGTTTGAATTGCACGGGGCTAATACGACGATGTTACGACGATGTTAGTACGATATTAGTACGACGGATGTTACCCGACGTTACAAATTCCGCCGTACGCGGCTAGGATAGGACGCTACTGCCGTGTGCCCACGTCCATCCCTCACCCCTATATGACGCCCCGCGACGCGGCGGTTTCTCCACCTTCTGCCTTTGCGCCAGCTTCCAGCTAGCGCTACGGCATCGGGACTCTCGCAGTCTCGCAAGGTGACACACCATGTCACAACGACGTTCAACGCATCCGCTCGCCGCGACTGCAATAACGACAGCATGCCATACTATGGATGACACACGGTTGCATGACATGTGCGATTCGGAGGGGATGCGGTGGAGGCAACGCCGCGAGTTCGACAAGTGACACCGCTAGCCTCACTGCGTTGGTGCTTGTAGCGGATGATGCTGCGACTCGATTAGCTAGACTCCCGCACCTCTTTCATACAACAACCACCTCCGCATAAACCTATTCCCGCGACGCGAGCCGACGGCCTCGAGGGTGACGACGAGGAGGACGACCCTCCCCCCGGTTTCCCTGCAAAATCTCCAGGCCACGCGGCGTTCATCGACCCGCGCAACAAGATCGACAACCTGCCGCGGGCATGCATACGCCGAGCGAGCGAGTCTATGCCCCCGTAGGACTCACCAACCCCGGGCTGTGGAACCCACGCAACGACAAGTGGGACCGCTACCTCACCGACGAGACGAAGCACGCGACGCGCGACGACGAGTATCGCCACCTGCTGTGCTATGGAGTCTTTACCGCCGCCGCGCACGCGGCGCTCACGGACGCTATGGCAACGCTTCCCGCGAAAAACGCCACCGCTCGCGACACCGCGGACGCCAACGACCCACTCGACTCCGCGATTCGCACGATCGCGACGTGCGGGCAAGCTGCTGAAGCCCGGCTCGCCTACCTCCGGTGTTTTAGGTGTAAGAAGGCGCTTACCGGCTAGGAGCGAGTCGCCGAGTGCCTCGTGTACTCCCGCTTCTTCCACACCACCGCCGCCGAGCGCTCCCGCAATGGCGTCGACTGCCTCCTCAACGCCCTGGACGACAAACGACTCGAGGTCAGCCTCCACTAGGCAGCCACATCGCAGTTCAAGGGCAGCCGCAGCGGAGAAACCGGAGGCGGCAGCGGCGGCAACATCCGCATCAAGGAGCATGAGCGCGCAGAACACGCAGACCGAGTCACAAAGGAGAGGGCGGACAACAACAAAGACAAAGACAAGATCAAGGGCACGCCTCAGCCCGGCAACCCTGCGAGGAAGACTACTACTCCGCATACCGAGGAGCAGAACTGACGGTGTGCCCCGCCGTTCCGAATCATGCTACCCAAGTTCAAGCTACATGCGACACCGCGTGCGGAGGCAATGGCGGCAATGGCAAGACATCGGGCCGAGCGATCAAGTCGTACAATGGATCCAGGAGGGCGTCCGGATCCGCTTCAAGCACAACCGCACCGAACTTCCACATCGGTATCAGCATGTAGGACGCTACCCCAGCGCAGCTCACCTTCCTCGAGGGCGAGCTTGCCCGCTTCGTGGAGTCTGGGGCGTGGGAGTTTGGCACATGCCGCAAGTGGGTGTCATGACTCTTTTTGTGCCCAAGCTCGGCATCAACCAGTGGCGCTCCGACCATGATCATCGACCTCCGCGTGCTCAACTCCTACTGTGTGCGCAAGCGACTCAAGATGGAGACGCTACTGGGAGTGCGACACCTCACCGGAAAGGGAGACTACGTGTTCTCCGTCGACCTCCAAGACGGCTTCTATGCTCTAGGCATCGCAGAGACCGACCGAGACTAGTTCACCGTGGACGTCCGAGGTCAGCTCTACATGCTCGTGGGTCTGCCTATGGGCTGGAGCCTCTCGCCCTATCACTTCGTCACGCTCACCCAAGTATTCATCACCCACCTGCGGAAACCCGAGCCCAAGCCCCCCTCATCGTGTCTACACAACCCACACGGAGCAAGCGCTACCTCCGGCGGACCAGGCAGGTGGAGGGGAGCGCGCATCCTATCTTACGTGGTGAACTTCTTCCTACTCTTCTCCGCGTCGATGGAGCAGGCGCTCCACCTCCGTCATCAGCGGCTCGCCAGCCTCCTCGACGCCTTGGGGCTGCAGCGGAACCCCGCAAAGGGCTTCTAGGAGCCCTGCCAGTTCGGCAGGCACCTGGGGGTGGGCGTCGACTCACCGTCCGGCATGTTCTACGCACTAGCAGACAAGTTGGACCGGCTCTCCCGGCAGGCCACCCGGCTCATCGGCCACGCCATATATGCGTAACGCCAGGTGGCTCCCGGTGCGCGAGCTGCACTCACTGGCAAGGCAGGCGTAGCACCTCTTTTTGACGATCCCGGCAGCAAAATTCCTCCCGCCGGAGCTCCACTCCGTGGTCGGCGACCGGTGGGGCGGGCGCGTCCGGATGACGCCACAGCTCCACCGCGACCTACAATGGTGGACATCGGTGCCCGGTCAGTCCAATGGCAAGCCTATCCACCGCCCGGTGGAGACGGCTTATCTGCACACCGACAGCTCATCAGGCTACGGGTGGGGCGGGGTGTTGAACGGCAGGCGGGAGGCGCCGGGATTCTGGAGCTCGGCGGACGAGCGCCAGCACATCATCACCTGGAAGGAGCTCAAAGCGGTCCGACTTGCAGTGGAAAGCTTCCTCCCTCACCTCGCCGGGCGCAACGTCCTGCTGCCCGAGGACAACCATGCGGTATGTCACGTTCTGTCGGGCCTAACCTTCCGCTCTCCCGAGATGATGTACGAGCTGCGACGACTCTTGTGCTTGCAGGACTCGCACGGCATCCACATGCGCGCCCGGTACATTCGCTCGACGGCAGCGAAAGTCTGGGCGGACCGTCGAAGCCGGCTCCTCGACAGCAACGATTGGCAACTCGACCCCTTCATATTCTCGGAACTGGAGAGCCGGTTCGGCCCTCACTCCATCGACCGCTTCGCGTCCGCCCTCAACACCCCGCTCCCCCGCTACAACGCGACGTGGTTGGACCCCACGTGCGAGGCGGTGGACTCGATGCACCTGCCGGATGCGGACTGGCGCCGAGAAAACAATTAGTGCGACGCACCCTAGCCCCTGCTACCCGACATGGTGTAGAAGCTGCAGCGGAATGGCGCAGCGGCGACTCACCGTAGTCGCGCCGCGGTGGGAGGGCAAGGCGTAGCACCATGCATACTCACCGAGATGGAAGTGGAGGAGCTCACGGTGGCGCCGTGCGCCGGCTTATTCCGGCCTGGGCCGCGGGACGGGCGAGGTATGATCGGCGGGCCTCAGTGGCCCGTCGTGACTGTATTCCGCGTTCACTTCCGGCATGGGTATCCCTGCGCCGAGGGGCCGTAATAAGTGTTGCGCTATCCATGTTTCCGGGCAACGGCCACCAAGTACCGGTTATATACGTGCGGCACCAGTACGAACTACGGCTGTGAAGTACCGCGTCGAGGTCGCGATCAGTACGACACCATGGGCTGATTCGATGCGCCCGTACATGACACGGTGCTAGGGTCTGACACCATGGGCGCCCAAACCCTGGAGCCCCTATCAGCTGCATGGGCGCCGACCACGGCGGCGTCGTACGCCAGCTGTGTAAAGCAATATTTCCGTTTCTGCGAGGAGGAGCGGCCCCCGGGACTATGGCACGGTACGTCACGTGGTTGGGCAACTTGGGGACGATCAAGGCCTCCAGCTTGCAGCCTTATTTGTCGGCCGTCAACAACTTCTTCAAGGACCACGGCCGGGAGCCGATGGCTCTGGGCGATTTGATGAGCAGGGTCCGCAAGGGCCTTGCGGCGTCGCATGCGACGCTACACCCCAAGCTGATGCGGGCCCCATTGCCCGCGCGTGTTGTGCTGAAAGCCCTGACTCTGACAAAAGCCCTACGGCTGGAGGTGGGACTTACCTGGGGCACGGATCCGGGTACCGTGGTGTGCGTGGAGCTGTTCCGCGCCAGCCTGGCAGTCGTCGTGCTTTGTCTGTTTTTCTGCCTCGGAGGAGCAAGGCGGGTGGAGTGCCGTACGGGAGACCTCACAGTCGGCCCGGACGGCGGAATCCTCCTATACCATGCATCGTGACCGGAAAGGCCAGCGTGGCGCGGATGCAAGCAAGAAGTTGTTGTGTTAGTTGCAAGCGTCAGCGCATGCCGATATTGCGGAGCTGCCGCACTACTTTGATGCCGCCCGTCAGGTGTTCGCCGGCGGGCACGTGACAGCGACGCGATGGGCCATCAGGTAGCGCAAGGGGCATGCCAAATGGACGGCGCACACCCTTACCAACTGGTTGCAACTGGAACCGACATCCGTGCAAGAGCCCCCGCCCCGCGGAGTTTGCGTGGACGTCCCACTCCCTCCGAAAGGGGGCCACTACAACCGCGTACGTGATCGGCGTGACGATGTAGAAGATCAAGTACTTCGGCGGCTTTGCGATGGAGTCCAGCGTGGTGCTCGACTAGATCGACCCAACGGTGCTGCCATGCCCGGCAGCATGGCACCTCTTTGGCTCGATATTACCCCCTAGGGCGGTCAACAAGCCAGGCTGCCACGCCAAGTGGCGACATGATGGCAAAACTGCGAGCCCCCTTGCTTTGCTAATGGTCATATTGAGAAATATAGAGGTTTGAATTGCACGGGGCTAAGTACGACGGGTGTTACCCGGCGTTACAAATTACGCTGTACGGGGCTACTAGGACGCTATTGCCGTGTGCCCACGTCCATCCCTCACCCCTATATGACGCCCCGCGACGCGGCGGTGTCTCCACCTTCTGCCTTTGCGCCAGCTTCCAGCTAGCGCAACCCACCCTTCCTAACCCTTTCATGCGTGCTTTTGGGTCTGAACCCTTGCTGTGCCAAACGTTGTAAGATATCTGACACTTTTTGGGCATGCGAGCCCCCTGCTTTGCTAACATCGATCTATGGCTATGCGTACCTAGTAGACGGGTTTATTTTTTCCGCGTTTCATACCGCATAGCCGAGTACAAGGTAGCCGCCCCACGCTTGCGACTAAGGATCACTACCAATAGTTGGTTACATGAGCTAGCTGCAAAAGGCGATCAGGAAACCACTCGAAAAGGCAATAGAAAACGTCCACTACAACAGTTGCGAGGTGGAAGCAGCACCAGAAGAGGGTGCGGAATGAGCATGCGCAAACGCATTAGACTTGGCCGTCTGCACTCCCGCAGAGAGAATGTCGCCCAAGGTACCATGCACGCAAGCTGAGACTCGTTGCAAAAACCCCCGCCGCGTGCGCGACAGGTGATGGCGGAACTCAGCGGGCTGGCTGGCAACAAAGTTTCGAAGAGCTTGGACCGACTGACCACGAAAGAAGCATGAAGTCGGGGCGGAAGGACCGCCAAGGAAGTTGCGCAAAGCAAGTAACACCGCAAAGATGTAGCCCACCGCTAAACCGGATTTTCAGAGTCGGCCGGGTTCTTCAACCACAAACGGGTAGTACCGGTGAACACCCTGCACCGGGGCGGAAGACGGGCCCGGTCCGCCGCTAGCTTGTTGCGCACCGCCTCGGTCGCCGCGATACTCTGGGTGCACAAGCGGGGGTCGTTGCCCCAATTGGGGGTCGTGGAGGACACGCACGCGAAATCGATCATGTAATCGCACGCCCCCCCCCCCCCCCACCCCCACCCACCCCGCTAGTGTCAAATCTGACGGCCGCGAGCGGTCCGCTGGGCGCAGCCCACTCGCAGCCCACTCAAGGGTCAAGTCGCCGACTTCCAAGTGGTCCCGGTCGAGCACCGCCCCCGCTTCGATCGCCACGGAAGCCCACAGATTTTTCAAAGCGGTATGCACGCGGTGCTTGTAGTTCGCAACGGGGCAGATGGGCAAATGATCCACGACGAAATCCGTGGCATTCCGGTTCGAGCCATCCGTAGAGCGAAGCCATAGGGGGTCAATACCACACGTGGGGCCATGACATGTGACAAGCGCGGAACCCCCGCGCGGGCGAAGGCCCAGCACCCGCGCAGCGGCGGCCGAATAAGCAGCATGGGGAATCTACCAGTAGTACTACCCTCCACCACTACACGGCGGCGGCGGCGGCGCGTAGTCGCTACATTTTCCCCGCCCGGTGTTCTTGCCCGCGTGCGGTGACGCAGCAGTCCACAAGCTCACCCTCCTCTGAACCACCCTCACCACCATAGACTTCCTCTTTCGAGCCTCCCTCTCCATCACCGCCTGAAGATTCGCGCTCTAGCGCAGGGTCGGCGGCGGTGAAGGGCCGCATCCGGCTGCCCATGCTTAGCCTTAGGCGGGAGTCCAGATCCGGAACATCGCTCGCGACGTGGGCGGGGCTCGACGTTCCCCCGCCGGCTGGGGCGTCAGGGATACGCTGCTCCCGGGCAGCGGGGCGCTGCGCACGGGGCGTAGGCATATGGCGGGAGGTGCGGTGGTGCGGTCCATCGGCGTGGGTGGCAGCGGGTCGGGTGCTGTGAAATACCAGGGAGCATGATCCGGCTCGATACATACGCTCTGAAAAAACTGGCCACGCGTAGCCGGGGCATTTTAAAGGAAGGTAGGCATGGAGGATTAGCCTTAAAGTGCGCGGGCTTAGCTACACGTAAACGGCGGGGTACTTGCGACAAAGAGCCACAAAAGAGGGAGGGATGGCGGGTTCTTTGGGCAGGAGGCCAGCACAAAATTAAGAGAGTGGCGGCTCCATCCAGCGGACGATGATAATTTTATAATATTTGGATGGATACGGGGAGTGACCGCTGTTTTCGCCGCGGGCGGCACTCGAAGTGCCGTACATCGGCTTCTCAGTGCTAAAAGCACAAGGACTGCCCGTGGTCGATTACTGGGTGGCGCCGAGATTGCGGGGAGCTAGTGTCGACCCCCTAGGTGCAGGGCAGGAAAAGGAAACCCGAGTAACACAGCTCTAAACATTTCAAACGGAGGTAGACAAGGAGGATTAGCTACCTCACTCTTCAAGACTGCGGAGGGGTGGGGCGGCGCCCGACGGAGCGGGGGCGCTGCCGAGAAGGTTGCGAAGGACCACGTGTCCAGGGGCACGCCTGCCGCGTTCGCGCCAGACGCCGCCCCCTTCCGTAAGGAGTATACGGGGTCCACTAAACGAATCCTTCAGGGGGGGGGGGGGGGGGGGGGGGGGGGCTCGATCGATGCGGTCGATGGCCCGGTTGAGCCAGTCGCCGAGGGTGGAGGCGTTCCACGTATGGGGCAGGTACCCCTGTCGCCGGAGAGCGCTTGGAATCGGTCAAGTTTGCTTGGCGGAGGGGGCTGCCCAGAATGTTGTGTCGCGGTACGCGACGAAGCGGCGGAGGAGGGTTGTCAACGCATGCACGGCGGTGGCAGGTATTTGGAGTAGGGGCTTGAACCCGTCTCGACGCTTGCGATGCCCTCCCTTCTCGCGGTAGACGAAGAGGGTGATGTTGTGGGTGTTCACGGCCATGTCGCGGAGTCGGCAGGAGACGCTGGACTCACCTCGGGAGTGAAACATAAATACCGCGGTGCCCTCGCGGAGGATGGTGCCGTAACCAGGGGTGGCCATGGGAAGGGTAGCAAGGTCGTCGAGGATGTCGGTGATGGCGTCGAATGGAAGGGCGGGGGGGGGGGGGGGGGGGGGGGCGCCGCAGCTCCTCGCTAGTCTTGAGCTGACTCCCTCCTTTGAAGCGCGCGCTTCATGTCGCTGATGGCTGGGCCAGTGGCCGGGGCGTCATCTCGACCGGTGTGACGAAGGAAGGTGTTGATGGCCGAGAGGTTAGGTTGCAGAGCCGGCGCCATTTGTGCCGCGCTCCGCAAATCGGGCAAGGTAGCGGACGCATATAGAGTCGGTGCAGTCCAGGGGGGAGATGCCTTCCTCGTCGATGCAAAACTCGGCGAAGAGGCGAATCTTTCCTTCGTAGTTGGAGAAGGTGCTGGCCGTGAGCGATGTAGTCAGCAGGTCGAGCACCATGGCGCCCCAGCCGTCCGTGCCATAGAGGGCTTCGATGCTGCCTCGCATGAGCTAGCTCCAGGGGGGCTTCGCTTCGGCGTCGGCGATGAAGTAGGTAGGTGTCTTCGTAGTGCGGCGGCCACGCCGGAATGCTTCGTACGCTACTGCCGGGCTCGAGGGCGGTGCTCGCCGGGTGGTGACGGCGGGACCAAGTGCAGCACGAAGTTGATGCCATGCCGGCAGAAGCCGCTGACCTCGTAGCGAGCGTCACGTTAGTACCTGGCTCGTCTAGCCTTCCGCGAAAGCCTGTTGCGCGGGCGACGGGCAATGAGGGTTAGCGCGGCATGTCGGGGGGGGGGGGGGGGGCAGAGAGGGGGAAAGTGGGACCCAAGTCGGTGTGGACTCGTGATGTGGAAGAACAGAGTAGAGCCGGAGGGGTTGACCCCGGCGAGGGTAGGGGGAGAATGACGGCTCGCGCAGGAGGGTCAGCGGTAAAGGGGTCCCGCTCATGCCGGCAACTCCAATGCAACGTGGCTCGGAAGGCGCGCCCGGAGGCGTGTCCTCGAAACGCACCTACCGGCGGTCGGCACGGCGGAGCACCCCATCATTCGGTCATGTCGACCGTGGGGGCCTCAGCTTTCGCCATGCCCTTACCTGAGTCCTTGGTGGCGTCCTTCGCGAAGGTGGCTCGTGGCGCCACCGCCTCCCGCCCCGGACGCGTAGTCTTGAAGTGTTCGGGGATGCTGCCGCCGCCGTCCCGGTCGCGGTCATTGCGCTGGAACGCGCCGCCGAAGCGATGACGGGCGGTGGTTTTTGCGCTCGCGATGTTGGCGTCGTAGACTCGGTCCTTGTAGAGCTCTAGCAGCCCAATAACTTGGGGGACCCCCAGGTTCTCAGTGTCCGGGCCGCGGAAGTAGCGCTCCCGCACGACGTCGAGGGCGAAAGTGTCGCCGTGGTGCATCTGCGTATCCCTGTGCTTGCGGAGGTAAACCACATGGAACCGATGGCCGTCGTCAATGGCTTCCATGCTGTGGACGATGGCCTCGAGCCGCTGCCCGAAGGCCGGCGTCACTCCGTCGGTGACGCATGCCGCCGGGAGTAGCTTACGCAATTCGACAACCGAGCCGGCGATGATTGCCCCATAGTACTACGCGGCGTGGTAGTACTCACCCGCTGCCGGCTGGAGGCGAGGGTTACCAAGCAGGTACTCGAGCACACGGTCGAAGGCGATGGGGAAGAGCCCCGGGCGTCGCAGATCGCCGGGAGGCATCCCGTTCTCGAAACCGGGCAGAGCCGTTGCGAGGGCGGTTTTCCAATCAAAGTAGTGTTGTTCGCTTGAAGGGGCGAAGGGCGAAGGGACGTTCCGGTCCTGACCACCAGCGCGGGACTCGTTCCCGCCCGGAACGGCGTCCTCTTCACCGGCAACAGCCGCGCGGCATAGGAGTCTCTTGAGTGGTGAAGAACTTGGAGAGCTGCTCCTGGATGAGTTCCTTCATTCTTGCGTCTTCCGCTTCGCGACGCGCCCCTTTCATGGAGCCGTCTTGCGCAGTAGCCGCCGTCTCGACGCTCCCGACAGCCGCCGCTTTGCCGGCGTCGATCATCTTGGGGCCGGTGGGTACGCCGCTGCCAGATATGGCAAAGGAGTCGTCGGGGAGGGAGCCATGTGGGGAATTATGCAAAAGAAAATAAGAGCCTCGGCTTGAGCTGGTGATGTAGCGACGGCGAGAGCGGAGGGTGGAAAGTTTACTAACGTTTTCGAGGGCATGAGCACTCTGCACGGCCCCAAACCGCGAGAGTGTAGTGTGGTGTATGTGCCGGCAGGAGGTCAGCACAAAGCTAAGAGAGTGGTCCGGTCTAGCGGACGATGATAGTTTTATAAGATTTGATGGATATACGGGGTGTGACCGCTGTTTTCGCCGCGGGCGGCACGCAAAGTGCCGTACATTGGCTTTTCAGTGCTGAAGCACCATGACTGTCCGTGGTCAATTACCGGTACTGGCAGGGCGCCGAGATCGTGGGCAGCTGGTGTCGATCTCCGCACACCCTAGGTGCAGGGCGGGAAAAGGAAACCCCGAGCATACAGCTCTAAACATTATGTGCAGGAAATCCTACGACATAATCGGGGCGCGACGAGTAGCGCTATACGACGATCGTGATCCGCCCCGTACTGGTCCTGCCACTTATCGGCAATTGACGTTGTGAATCCCCGTAATTATATCCAGAAAATGACAGAGGTACTGATCACGTGATGGAAGGCGGAGGCGGGGGCTTGGAAACAAAAGAGGTCGGCCGTAGCTTGAGCTGTGATTACTACATGATGTGTTTCCCAGAGGTTAGAGAAAGCATGCTCTCAAAACAGCTCGGCCTGAGGAGTAGTGGAGTGGCAGACTAGCACGCCGTAACCGATTCTAATACATTTTGTACACGGACAAATTTAAGTATGCCCGCAACATATATATGCCATGCGGGTCTTTCGTTGCTTTCATTGGTTTCGGAGCTCTACTGTAGCTCTACTGCCCTCGCCCTAGGCACCGTCGTCCATCTGCTGCTCACGGCATGCCTGTTGCCTGCACGAGCCGTGCCCACACGGCTGACAAACCGTGACGCAACAAACTACCAGTGTCTGCACGCTGCCGGGCCTAGACAATACGCCGGGTTGGGGGCGAGCCTACACAATCCACCGGCGCTCTGGAGCCAGCAGCCAGAACTAAGGTCCAGAGCAAACGCACGGCTACCGTCCCCGGAAGGTGGGGTTACACCCCGGTGCGTACAGGCACTGCTACTTTCTGCTAGTGATCCGCCCCATACCTGTATTGGTCATGCCAATAATCGGGAGTTGAAGGTGTTGGCGGAAGTCGACTTGCGACTCCCCGTATTAATTATATCCTGAAAATGACAAAGGTACCGATCTCGTGATGGAAGGCGGAGGTGGGGCTTTAAAACAAAAGGGGTCGACCGTAGCTTGAGATGTGATTACACTATGTGTTTCCCAGAGGATAGAGAAAGCATGATCTGAGAACAGCTCGGCCTGAGGAGTGGAGAGCGGCTGGCTAGCATGTCGCGACCAATTACAATACCACACATTCGCGGACCATACCACAAGATACATGGACAACTGGATATATGCCCGCAGCAGATATGACATACGGGTCTTTCGTTGCTTTTATTGGTTTCGGAGCTCTACCGCCCTCGCCCTAGGTATCGCTACTGTCATTGCTACTGTCCAGTTCTGATCGATATCTAGCCAGATTTATATATGCCAATGCAATGCCAGAGACCTCTATCAGTAAGGCCTCCTTGCACCTGTTGCCTCTCCAAAGCATCGGCATTTACTGTTCCCTACAATAACGCGCAGCATGAATACACCGCATTGCCACCATTGCGGAATGATGATGCCTTGCCTCGACAACTGTATTGCGGGGCATATGGCGCTAGCCCTGACCCCTGTCAGAGCGGGAAGCCTTCCCGGCGCTGCGATCGGCTCAGCATGCTGCTCCTGGGGGTCGGGCGGTATGCTTCAGCACTGTCTGTGGGCTTGCGGCGGGTCCGACAGTGTCACACAGGGAGCCACATGTACTTGGGGATGGTGTGATTCCGGTTTCCCGGGCTTTGCCATTTTATTCCCGACATCTACGAGGATGCGATCCGGATCAGAGGAGGATCCGGGGGCGAGGCAGAATGTTCTTGTCATATCCCCAGCTCATTCGTTTTGCCTCCCCTATGTCGCACTATTTGAAGTGATGTTGAAAGCAATCACGCCCAGGGGGGGGATCATGCCCGAGGGGAAAGGTGCCCCGAATGCTAACCATCGCTTGTTTCCCGTTGACGCCATGCCTACCTAGTGGCGCAGTTTCAAATGAAAGCGATGCCGCAGCTAGACGGCGTACTTACCATCGGCGGCAAGAGGGGACGATGGGGATGGTGCCCGTCGCAGGCGATGCTCCTTCGGCAACGTGGGGGCAGCAGCTTAAAGTCCGAACAACAATGAACCAGGGCGGGCAGGCCTGGGGGCCATCCGGCGGGTCGGCGAGTGCGGGAGCTGTGTCTGTGGAGAGCTCCGGGCGTCCACATCGGGGCTTGCGGGGCCGCACGTCATGGGGGAAGGTCCAACCCACGAGCTATACTGACAATCAGCTCCTGCAGCTGCGGGTCCCCCACTGGTGCGCCATCCGCCGGGAGACGGCACCCCTGGTGGTCCCCCACTGCGGGTGTGGCCACACGGGGAAGTGGGGGGGGGGGGGGGGGGGGGACCAGTCAGCAACTGCATTGCGTTCTGTTGACATCATCTGGCTGATCGCGCCAGGGCAAGGCCTCCAATGAGCCCAGCCAGGGTGCCGCACATGCATGAAATCAGAGTGATTCACAACTTGCACACACATGTGCCCTACCTATGGGCACGTCATGCACCGTAGATTAAATTAAAACAATACTGCCGCTTGCAACCGACCACTGACGCAACACCTCAATTCTCACAGTTGAAGATATTACGATATCGACAAATGCTTGGCGGGAGAAAAACAGTTATTGGTAAATAGAACTTCTATTCATTAACTGTTGTAGAGAGTACATTAGTCGAGACGGCAGTGTCACACGCGGGAGGCGATCGCGAGTATATTTGTAAAGATATCATACCGAGTACAGGGCGGAGGATGCTCGTGCCGGAACGCGCGTATCTGTCGTCATACATCGAGGGCGAATGCGCTCAAATGATACCACTTCCGACAAAGCGCTTTTAGTTAGTATATTCGGTGTATCCAAGAATAAAGTTAGATCCGCGCGGTGTTACATAATTCGTCTGAAACGCCAAAATAACGCGGTACCGCAGCGCGTTTTACTGCTGAATCAGCAAGCGAGACTCGCCCTCTATATTTATACAGCGACTATATATACGGTGGTCCGAGTATATATAAATACATGAGCTAGCAGCAGAATATATGCTGTAACATGATGCTATAAAAAGGGGTCGCCGCGGTGCGGGGGCAGTCCGCCGACCCGGGGCCCGGCGTCCGTCGACGGACGGGCGACGGTCGAACGACGGCCTCCGGCGTCCGGTGCCGGTACAGGCGGCGGGCGTGGCGATTCGCGCCGTGCTGCCCGCCCCGTAGACCTGACGACCGGCCCGACCTGCGCGGCCTCGTGCGGGATGCGGGCCGTCTGTAGGCGGCTTGTACTGTATTGCTGATCTTGTAGTGCTGCTTTTTTTTTTGGGGGTAATACAACTTTTAGCGGTGGGTTGGGTACCGGCCTTTTTGTAATGCACAGCAGTAGTCAGCGGCCCGCTTTTACGCGGCTTGCAGATTTAATCTGTTTTACAAAATAATACGTCTCTTTTGAAAAATAAATTACTGACAAATCTAACGCAAAAAGCATTATTACCCGGAAACAACAGTATTACAAGATCAACACGACAAGCCGGCTAAAAGCGGCCCGCATCCCGCACCACGCTCAACCCAAGAGGTAGGGGCACCTCCACAAATCCCCGGCGCGAAGCGCCGCTTAGTGCGAAGTGCTATCTCGATAATTCCGACAGACGCTCTCGCCAGTCACGCTTGGCTGCAAATAACGGAAATTAACAGATATGCGAGGAGTCCCGGGTTCGAATCCTGGTCGATGTATTTCAGCAATATCGGCCCGGCCCATGTCCCGGGTGTACCAGGTTGCTGCATTAGCGGCCCGAATGAGGCGAAATTCTAAGGGCTATGCCAGACCTACGACTGCAGTTGGCGCAAGACGTCAAGTGATGGGGCGGCTTCGGCCGACGTCCCGGGGCGAACTTTACTTCACTTTTAAACGAACTGCCGCCGAGTGACTCGGTTTTGTTGGCCCGTGATTGAGAGCGACTCGAAATTGTGTTTTCACGCCATTATTCCCAAAGGACGGACTCAAGGCGAGTCAAGCCTGGCCCACAGGATACATCCCTGCCACGTGAAACTCAGCCAGCCACGATGGCTACATGCGTGCCCGCTCGCCAGGCAAGGGGGGCGACGAGTGGCGGCACACCCCCGGGCACTGCAGAGCTACGGCAGGACGGGGGCCCATCAGGTCGTCGGTGACGGGCTACCCACAAAGCCTCATTTTCCAACGCATTGGTCACCTGAGTGGGTAACAATAGATGTGCTTATTACGGTAAGGGCTTCACTGATGTATGTTGTTTGTTGTGTTGTGTTGTGTAACTAGGGCCGCAGCAGCGAAGTTAGTACCTGGATACAGGAGCCGCCGCACCTAAAAGTGAAAAGCGTTATATCGTTCGCAAAGCGCTATAGGCCTGCTCAGATTGGGCCTGCATGCGCCCTGTCAGCACTCGCTATAATTCCGCTATAGCCTCATCTATACCTCTGACCTCTGGCAGGCAGTGCAGGTTCTTATTCGCAGTGTCCTTATTACCGCGTCGGTACCTGTAGTATTGCGTTTCTTTCTTTCTTCTTCTCTTTGGGGTGGAGTTTTATTTGGGGGGGTATACTCGCAGCCCTGGGTAGGCTGGTCGGGCAAGGGCGCGAGGGCCGTCGGGGGGCTGCTCACCCTGGGAGCGGCACGGCACGCCGCCCAGCAGGTACATGACCCACAGCTCCTTGCTCTCGCCGGGCGCCATGTCGTAAAAGCCCATCAGCCCGGCCTTGGACACCCCCTGGTGAAACACGAGGCAGCGGTTGTCGACGAGGAACTGCGTCGCCACGGTGACGTCGCACCACTCCTGCTTGCACCGCAGCGGGGGAACGGGGGGCAGAGCCAGCGTCAGAACCGGCGCTGCGTGCAAGTGTGACTGTTTTAACGTTACGGTATGCAGCTATCCAACCTAAGCCAGCTTCATTAAGGTAGATACCCCCAGAATTCACAACAATATCCATCTTAGTAATCGAAGGTCGGCCAACTCAAGCTTAACTAAGAGTACCAACGCCAGCTGCCACATATGGATGTTACTATGGCCAGGGAACTTGGGGGGGAAACGGCAATGACACGAGAAACAGACGGAAATCAACGAAATTATGGGGATGTTTTTGGCAAGCTGCTCACACAAATAGTAAGGGTGCGTAACCAGGTGGTTCTGTATGAAACGGGACTTCATCGCCGCTGCGGCGTTACGACACGTATAGACACAATGGACATCCGCTCGAACCTGGCCGTTCAGAACAGGGCCTGCCAGGTTGCATTGTACAATTCTCAAAGCTTCCAGGGTTTGGGGTGAATCCCAAAAGCCCTAAACTGCCTGCCTCCTAGCCCAGGAGTACTCGTACGATCCATTGGGACAGTGTTGGCTGCTTAGGGTTTTGTGCTGGCAGTCTAGGGTTTATGTTGGGGCCGGACTGGGTACCGGGTGGCAGCCCCCACCTGGACGGGCGCGTCGTTTGTGGCGTCGGCTGCCCCGGGCGTCGGGCCCTGCTCGCGCTGCCAGGCCTCCAGGCCTCGGCGCGTCCCGTACACCGCGGCCACCACCACCAGCCCCCCCTGCAAGCACGTGGGCCGGGCACTATCAGAGGGGCCACCACCCGCACGGACGCCATTGCGTCGGACAAACACACGCACGCTCACATACGGATGGCGGCATGCTCGCCGGCATGCTACACCTGCTGATGCGTGCCAAATGAAAAACAGCCATACCTAACTCTGAGTGCCGGCCCGGTGTAATATGAGAGTACTGCGAGTAAGGTCCTGCCCAGCCTGTCACAGGTCGGATGCGGACAAAAGCATAGCGGAACAATGGCAAGTGTTCCCTACATAAGGATGCCGCCGCACCTATGTAGAAGTTCCCTTATATCATTTTAGGCCTGCTCAGATCGGGCCTGCATGCAGCCTGTAAGAGCAGTCGCTGAGGGGGGTTGAGGGGGGGGGGGGGGGGGGTTCCGCTAATGTTTGGGGTCTACATTTGACCTCTAACAGGCAGCGCAGGTTCTTGTTCGCAATGTTCTTATCACCGCGCCGGCACCCGTGGGTGAATCGATGAGACTACCGGGGGTGTACTCCTCCCGCCCGATCCCGGATCTGTGGGATCGCCCGACGACCGGGCGACCCACCTCCAGGCCGACTGCCGGCCAGCGCCCACAGCGGCACGAGCAGGCTCCACAGGAGGACTACACCACCGCTACCATGGACGCCGACAACGAGCCGTATGCTACGAGGCGACGAGGAATATAGTACGGGGTCCTCATAAGTGCGCCGGCGCCCATAGCCATACATCCCCGTAACATCCAATTGGGCTCCCTGGTCGCAAAATGACCGTTTTTCGCAACACCATTGCATCAAAAGATTCCCGCGACATGTGTCATATGCGCTGATTGATTTCCAGAAGGACATTGCTTTTTGCAAGGAAGTCAAAAGAGATCATATATAGCAAACGCAAAGCGTGGATACCTTGGCCAGGCATCTGTGTGCGTGTGTGTGTGTGTGTGTGTGTGTGTGTGTGTGTGTGTGTGTGCGTGCGCGGGGGTGTCAAGACTCTCAACTCATTCTGAATCGAACAAGGGAAACATCCGCCACCCGTGCTGAACATGGCGGGAAGAAGAGAGACTCAAAGGCCGGGGGGGGGGGGGGGGGGGGGGGGGGGGGGGCGGCGGTCAGGATTGTTAGGGTTTCAAAGACGCTAGAACCTAAAGCCCAAACACAAGAAGGGAAGATGGGGGGGGAGAAGTCAGGATTGTTAGGGTTTCAAAGACGCTAGAACCTAAAGCCCTAAAACCACAAAGGGAAGATGTGTGAAGGGGGGGGGTCAGGATTGTTAGGGTTTCAAAGACGCTAGAACCTAAAGCCCTAAAACCACGAAGGGAAGATGTGTGGGGGGGGGGGGGTCAGGATTGTTAGGGTTTCAAAGACGCTAGAACCTAAAGCCCTAAAACCAAGAAGGGAAGATGTGGGGGGGGGGGGGGGGGGGGCGTTGGCCGCCACGCACCGCCTGCGCCTCCTTGCGCGTCTTCCGCTTGGCCACCGGCTCCAGCAGCTGCCGCTCCGCTTCCGCGTTGGCCAGGGCCTCCGACACCGTGCTCAGCAGCTCCGACCGCGCCTCCAACCTCTGCGGAGCGCAGCCGCAGCGTCTCAGCTCAGCTGTTGTCTGGCAGTCCTCGAGCACAGGTGCTCACCTTCCATGCGCAATTCACTGATTTCTATCCACGATTCCAATACCGGGCCGCAGTCACAGCGTTTATTTGACTATCACAGCGATGCAAGTTGTCTGGTTGTGCCTCAAGTACTCAAGTACTCAAGTACTCTAGACACTTGAGTACTCAACAGTACTCAAGTGTCTAGCAAAATACGGGCAATAACCGCGACACAACTGTCTTATCGGATATCAAGTACTCTAGCCGGCAGGACCAGGGAGATGGGCTGATGAAGGGAAGGGATGGAGGCGGAAGGTGGGCCGGGGGGGGGGGGGGGGGGGGGCATCCGCCGCACCTCCTTGTCACGCATGTAGCGCAGCAGCGGCTTGACGAGCGCGTACTTGGCCACGGAGAAGGCCAGCGGCGGCAGCAGCGCGCTCGCCAGCGCCGTGCGCCAGCCGTAGTGCGTGAAGATCAGGCAGGGGAACACAAACTTCTGGCCGCCGCGCGCGAGGCGCAGCTTCAGGGTGATGCCCTGCGCGCGTCGCACAGGCAGCCGCGACTCGGCGTTCATATCGAATGTGATACGGGTGCGAGCTCGTCCTTACCCATACTGAAACCGGGGCTGCATGCGGCCAATAAGAACATTCGCTATAGTCTGTCTGCATTTGACCTCTGCCAGGTAGGGCAGGTTCCTACTTGCGATGTTCCCAGGACTGCGTCAGCACACACAGCGAATGTTGCAGCCAGTATAGGGCAGGTAGGTAGCATGTAACCCCACTGTGAGGCGAATATTCCGGGTTCAAATGGGTGCGTTTGCACCCGTAACCAAAATAACGGAACCAATTGCAAGGCAGCATGCACTTATTGTCCGAGTATTGCAACATTGTATCGAGCATGTGTGTGTGTGTGTGTGTGTGTGTGTGTTTGGGGGGGGGGGGGGGGGGGGGCGGGGGAGGCTACCTGGATGCCGATGGTGACAGACATGCCGGCGCTGCCGTAGTCGCCCATGCGCCGGCTGCCGCCCAACTCCACCTCCAGCCCCATCGTGCCGAGCTTCACCGCGGCGCGCACGCCGCTGCGCGCGCTGAGCGAGTGCACCACCGCCGCGGTGACCCCCGTCTGCGCCCCCACGTGCAGCGTGCCGTTGACGTCCGTCTTGTCGGCCGTGCGGCGCAGCGTCAGCGCCACGCCCTCTGCGCCCGCCGGACCCAGCACCATCGCCAGCTCCCCTGCCAGGCGCCAAGCCCCCACCGCGCCGTCAACCCGGCATCGCATGTCCCCTACTCATACACACATGTGCACATACATGTACATGTACATATACACATACACATACACATACATACACATACATCCACGCATAAATATACATAAATACACTTATATAAACACATTTAATAAACATACACACATATACATATTATACACATACATACACACACATACACAGACATAGACACATACATATACATATACCTAAATATACACATACATATAAATATAATATACTTAACATAAGTGGGCATCCTCCCCCGTTTGTGTATGAAAATCGCGCGAAATACACATGCGATTTCATGCGATTAAATCATAAGCGCATGGATAGGCACCCACACTGGTACCTGTATCTAGTTCATGTAAACGTACATGCAGGGGCCTGGCTGGCGCCGTCATTGAGGCAGGGGCAGGCAGGGGACATGCGAGCGCCGCCTGCCTGGGGCCCAGCGTACCCGCGACGGCGTCCGAGATCTGCCGGTGGGAGGAGACCTCCAGGCCCACGCCCGCCTCCGGCGTCCAGCTTGCCGTGAGGCTGGCCGAGGAGCGCTGCGACAGCTGACGGGTGCTGGTCAGCTGCAGCACGGAGCGCAGGCCTGTGTGTGTGTGGGGGGAGGGGGTTGGGTGGGGGGGGGGGGGGGGAGGGGGGGGTCAGCCGCCCGCTGTGGGGAGCGCGCCCTCCGCGTTGCTCCCCCTTACCACAGGTCCCCACCTGTCTCGGCGTGCAGCGACAGCGACGAGTTGACGGAGCAGTCGCGCTGGTAGCCCATGATGAAGCTGCCGCCGCCGCCCACGCCAGGCTTGGTGACGATGTTGCCTGGGGGAGGGGGCGCAAGCGAAGGGTATCAGCTTTCAATGCGGGGTTGGGGCAGGCTGGGGGGTGAGGGGCGATGATGCAAGGGCCAGGAGGGGGGAGGGGGGGCGAACCGCCCAGGGACAGGGTGTCCTTTGCGGTGAGCGGCGCCTGCACGCTGCTGAGCATGTTGGCGGCTGTCATTTCGGGCGACCGCCCCCGCGGCACGTCTTCGCAGTCCAGGCCCAGCACGCACACGCCGCTGTAGTTCACCGCGGCTTCCACCTCCGCGCGCCGCTTGCGCGTTTTGAACGCCGTCCACTGCGCGCGCAGCTCCTCGCGGCTGCTCAGCTTGCTGCCGAGCTCCAGCCCGCTGTTGAGGCCCTCCATGCCGTAGACGTCGTACACCTGCCGCCGCTCTGGGTCGCTGAGGATGGTGTATGCCTGCGCGGGTGGCGCGCCCGGCAGTGAGGGCACCGGTGGCTAGCCTAATGCTGCAACGCTGCGATTGGAGGCGCCCGTCTGATCCATATCGGAACTTTGTTTGCACAGAGCCAGCAGCCGCCTTTTCTTTTCTGTTCCCGGCATCTACACCCCTATTGCCCTCTCCCCCCCCCCCCCCCGCCCCCCCCCCTTCACCACCACCACCACATGCATCCCTCGGTTTTCCGTCCTTCGATCTCATCAAGCGCACCTCGTTGAGTCGCGTGAAGCTGGCGGCGGCGGCGGCGTGCAGCGCCGGATCCTGGTGCTTGTCCGGGTGGAAGGTCTTCGCCAAGCTGCGGTACGCGCGCTGCACCTCCTCCTCGCTCGCGTCGCGCGGGACGTTGAGCACCGCGTACAGGTCGGTCCCAGGCGGCCCCTCATCTTCCTCCTCCTCACCGTCGTCTTGCTGGGCGCCAGCAGCCGGGCGCCGGCGGGAGGCGGCCGTGCCGTCGTCCTCCTCACCGCCGAACAGCCCGCCACCACGTCGGCGCCGATAGGCCATCGCGCCGGTTTTCCCGCCCGCCCGCCGGGGTGCTAGGCCGCTGGTGACTGAGGGATCTGAACTGCAGAGAGAGCGAGCCCTCTTTACGGAGGCATGTACGGTTTTTGACGCTGTGGCGGGCAGCTTGCTATGCTTGACCGGGGGGGAGGTGATGGGTTCCGCAAGGTGCTGCCATCGGGTGATCGCTGCGGCGGCGATCGATAATTTATCGGGAGACAGCCTTAGCGACTTCAGAGCCTGACTCAGAAGGCACCGCCGTCTTTCTTCGGCTGCTGACCTGGCCCAGGTGAACTCTACTTGGGTACATTTTTTCCCGCCCCCGGGACAGGACTGGCAGTGAAACCCTTGCAGCGTCTCTACGACGGCCTTTGTTACCGCCGTAGTCCCCATAATGAATTAACCCGTACCGTAAAACTACGAGAGTTCCATCATTGACCGTGTTTTTGCGCGATGGGCTTTTCTATTTTGATTGCCCTGTACTCTCAGCGATGAGATCTGCGCGCGAAATCAACCGCGCACACGACCGCATCTTCTAGGCCGTTGAGTGCTAATTGCTCAATCCCTAACTGCTAAAATGCCCATGACACAGAACAAATATATAATTTTCACGATGACCATGTATAATCCTTACCCGTACTTCGGTCGTACTTGTAGTGTACGGGCGGTATGAATTAATCCCTATCATACAGCAGACAAGGCTATCACTCCCCTGTCGGCAGTAATTAGTTTGATTAGACCAAAACACACTGCTTGGCGCAAGATTATCAAATCGGTACTTGCTGTTTGGCATCCGCGGGCTCACATTATTCCAGGGCGACGTATGTGCTTCATTCATATGTACACTCATTCATACGTTCACATGACGTTGCGAAGAATGGGCAATGAATGACAACTGAGCCCCACCGAAACCTCCGCGCCAACTTTTCTGCTGAGGACATATAACTTGGCCGAGTTGAGTACTGCACCTCGCCTTCCAGCTCTTGAATTCAGAAGTCAACCCTCTCCTCCCCCCCCCCCCCCCCCCCCCCCGCCCCCGCCCCCCCCCCCCATCTTCTTGTCTGAGCTGTGTGTGGAAGGGGCAGCTCAGAAGGAGGGGGGGAAAAGAGGGCCACTGTCAGAGATACAGATGAGGGAGACACACCCTATGGCATCATTGGCACCGCCGCCATGCTTTGTTGAATGCCATTGCACCCTATGCCTAAGAAGATTCCCTGGTAACGAGTTCAACGGAATTCTGCATCTCATGTTCCATCTGAATCCTCGCTGCAATAATACATATTATTAGCCTTGCTTACACCAATGTGGTGGGTTCAAGTTAGATTGCATGAGTGGCATCACGTTGTGAGCTGCCATGCAGGGTCAGCTATCCGCACCAGACCGCCGCCACAGCGCAGCATCATAATGTACTTATAGATGCGTGATCGGCATATCCGCGCATGCAGGTCCCCGGTTGAGAGGGCTCCCACATGCATGTCTAGTCACACTGGTGTCTGTACGGGACACACAGGTGACATTGGCAGGCTTTCTTTAAATAGGGCGGAGGGCGGATGTCTCACGCCTTAGACATGGCGTCCCAGTCCTCATCCACCTTCTTGCACACCTCCGCCTTGTCGTCGCGACCAATGTCGGAGATGATGCCGCTGCGGCGCCGGTTGGCGCCCGCGCACGTGAGGAAGGCCGGGCCGCACATCTTCTCATCGCACTCCAGGCAGCGGTTGAGCACGCCGCTGCTGCCCGCGTTGTTGGACTCCCGCAGGATGATGCTGCGCAGGCAGGTGAACACGCACGCCGCCTGCGTGCACATCACGTTGTCCACCCAGCACTTGGTGCACCCGCCCGTGAAGCCTACGTTGCTCTCAAAGCAGGCCTCCACCCCGCGGCGCCCGCGGATGAACTTCTGCATCGCGCAGCGCGTCGCGGTCTTGGTCAGCGTGTTCTTGGTGTCGTCCAGGATGCTGATGTCGGCAGTGCTGGAGCAGTCCCCACATGGCCCGCAGTGCCTCACCAGCGCGCTGGCCTCGTGCGCCACGTCCACACCCGCATATGTAGTCGGGGCGCTGGCATTGTGCGGCAGTGCGGCGCACACCTGCGCCGTCTCATACATGCCTCGCGTGCCGGGCTGCTTAATCACGCGCCGCCACTCGCGGTCGCCGCCCACCCACACCGTGATGGAAAACGTCACGGCCGCCAACGCCAGCAGCAGCAGCGCCGCGCAGCAGCATCGGCCCGCAGACGAGCGGCAGCGGCGACGCGGCTTTGTCCCGGGGTCCCGACTGGGCGAGCCATCAACGTCCTGGTCAGGCTCCCATGCCGAGGTTGGGCTGTTCAGTGTCGCATCCTCGCTTTCCGACGACTGATGAACCGGCACAGCAGAAATGCTTGAGGTCAGTGTGTTGAATAGGCCAGTCGCGGCACTATGCTTAAGCACAAAAGAGGTATATACCCTATGTTGTGAAATAATTTGTGTGTGGGGGGAAGGTGTGAGTTCTGCTGGGCATGGGCTTTGTGTACTGGGTGTATCAAAGCAATGACAGCCATGTGTGTATCGGGAGGTGGGTGCGGGGCATGTCATGCAGTCATAGCAAAACTATGGCCCACTCTGATAATCAAATCACTCGCCGCCTCCAGTACCCAACACCCCTCAAGTTACCCTGCTTGAGTACACCCCCCCCCCCCCCGGGGGGGAGATTTGTGAGTACTCGTGCAAACATAGCGTCACCATTTGCTGTGAAAGTTTGAACATAGCTATGCGATCATAGGAGAGGTCATTGTGTCGTGCTATAATATTAACCGGCCCGTAAAAATTGTCTCAATCACTCGTAAAACGCCACCCTTGGTGAGTGATTCCACAGAGGGAACAGAGGGAATTAAGCAGGCCGGTCGAAGTGGCGAGTCGCTGGTGGGCGTTTTGTCACATGTGGAGCTCAAACAACGCCAGGGTGGAAACCCTGACTATGCAGTTAGTGTTAGCAATAGGTCGGCAACCATGGGCCAGGGTAGGCCACGCCCCACCTTGTCGCCATGTTGCGGATCGTCGGATACGTGCGTCAGCGGGTGGCTCCCTCGCTTGCGCATAATCGACCCGCTTTGCCAGCCGACGGAGCCCCGCTCGGCGACGTCCTGCCGCTGCTCCTGCCCACCGCGAAGCCCGAAGATCGGCAGGCACTTCAGATACCAGGCAGGATACCCAGTGGAAAGCAGGCGGCAGGACGGGGAACGTGCCCTTGGGAGGAAGCAAGCCACGTGAGCACGGGCAGGTTGCCCCGTGTCTCGCTCTCAAGCTATCGCCATGCGCGCCTCACCAGCAACTCCGTCGGCTCCACGGCGGGCAGAGGGGTAAACTCAGTGTCGTCAGATGGCTTCCCGACAAAGCGAGACACGGGCCGTTGCACTACGGATGGCATCAGCTGCGCCTGGAGGTCCAAGCGGCTTCACTTCCGTCGTCGTCTCGAGCGGGCCGCGGGGCCTCGGGCAGAAACAGGTGGCAGGCGGCGCGACCACAGGCACATGTACCGCCGGTACGTGTGCAGCTCCGCCCGTGTACTCGTACTGGTACTCGTAGAGCCGCAGCTCCTTGCTGCGCTGCCGCCCAGTACTGAAATGAAAGGATGTTGCAGTTTTCAGGCACTACCGCTGTACTACGAGTACCGCAAGTGTCCGGTATAACATGAGAGTAAAGGTGCAGGTGGGTGCGCTGTGATGCTGTTGCTCCAGCCAGACTGTCGCCCCTCCGTCTAAATAAATAACGGCTGCAAGGCTGCGCCGACAAATGCTTCGGCGGTACGGGTCCGCAAGCACCTCCTCCTACGCTCTGCTTCCTGAGTTTAGACTTGGTGACCAGCAGACGCCAGGAGCGCTGAGGGTGGCAGCCCGGCAGGCCTGAGGGAGAGCCTTTGCAAGTGCACAGCTTCGCGCCGAGTGTAGACAGGCCCTAGAAGGGCAGTGCTGCTACCGCGACACCTTGTACCGTAGTAGCCTGCTATGGAAGAGGTCGCACGAGCGACGAAGCGAACTGAATCCCTAGGTTATACGCCATCCCTCTTAACACTATCCGACTGAAATCAAATCCAACAACATCAAAACCCGCTGCGGTGCACAATGCTCTTGATGCGGGGACCCCCGCCTGGCTACTGCCTGCTGGTCAGTGGTTGAGCTGAGGAAACAGTAGTTGTGTGTGGTTGTTCCCATACTACATTTTGCTGCTCCACATATGTCATTAATTTTTTAATAGTATATTAGTCGTATGAATATTATTCTCACGTGATGCTTTCTGTATGTACAGTCCCGCTCGTAAGTCTTGCTCCATACGTATCTGTCCGCATCGCCACGTCAGCACCGGCGGCGACGACCGCCGAGTGGGATGGATACAGGTGTGAATTACAAAAAGGAAAGTTCCCCAGAATTAGAAAATCAACACAGCAAGCCGCCTAAAAGCGGCCCGCATCCCGCATGAGACGGGATGGATGAGTGATACGCGCACGGTTCAGAGTCCGGGCCACGCGAGCACGTGTGTGTGTGGGTGATCCTCGGACGTGCTGTGCAGCTTCAGCAACGGGATGGCAGACGAATCTGCGCCGTCTGATGAGGCAGCGAGCGCGCTCTCGAGCGGCCACCAAGCTCAGGACCCCGAGGAAATCTCTTGCGAGCAAGGCCTCCTGGTGAGCCCGGGTGATGCACCGAGTGCCCCGGGATGGATACAGGTAGTAGCGCATTTTATGATCTAAACTAGTTTATGGGGTTTCCTCCCTTGACCTAACCGCTTTTCAGCTACAAGTGCTGCTGAGTGGTACGGGAACTAGGCACCTGTTGTTGCGCCCTTTTTGGGTGCAACACGAGTAGACATAAAAGCAGCCATAACAGCGGAGCCTGCCATCTTCCAGTTTTCGCTGCGTTCCACGCAGCGATGTTATAACTGTCTCGGAACCTGTTGCGAGCAAGGTCACCCCAGGTTGTTCAAGACCACACCCGGCTCACCACCCGAGTGTGATATTCTCATCCGTACGCCCGTGCGTTACCATGCCGGATGGAGAAGAACCCGTCGTTGAGCCGACGCTCGAGTCGCTACACGCAGACGTTAAGGCCCAGTCTACATTACCGCGGGAGCTTGCTACAACGATGGCCCAATTGACGGCTCGTGAGCGCGTTGTTGATGGAGAAGGAGCACATGGTTCCGGCTCCGGGCAGCGCGTCGCGGGACAGCCGACAGGCAGCGGGGGAACCGCAGAGCGCCCCGACTTGCTACAGCTAGCCCAGAGCGGCCGTGCCGGAGCAAAATCCGTGAGTGACGAGGATGACTACCTCGCGGTGCCAGAACTACTGCAAAGAGCATAGTCTGGTTACGAGGCCGTTCGACCGGTCAGCCGAGTGCCTGGACTCTTCCCCCTGAGCACCGACCTAACAAACGAGTACCTCAAGCAAGATGACCGGCGTCTGCCGGCCCAGGAGGAGTATTTATGGATGTCGTGTTTTGGCGCCCACATGGCCGCACTTTTTGTGGCGCTTGACGAGCAGCTGCCTTACGTCCCTGCTGCAAATCAGGACTTCACCCCCTACCTCGCGAGAGCTCGGAACCACGCCGAAGCCATCGACAAGGCGTTTCGCTTTCGTTTGGCCTTCCTACGGAGGCTTAATGAGGTCAAGCGTGTGCACGGTGACCAAGGTGTTCCGGACGTGCTGCGAGCTCAGCACTTTCAGCCTGCTTCTAAGCATTTGGGTTCCGCGATTTTTGGGGACCTCATGAGGGACTACGAGCGTCGCGTCTTCGAGGCGACTGTGGCCAGCAGCGCCAAAGCAACCGCTACTGCTCGGGTGGCGTTAGCAGCTGCAGGTCGCGGACGTGGACGAGGACGTGGTGGTGGACGCGGGCGTGGCCGCGAAGGTGAGCACGAGTGACGGTGTGGGGCGCCTTTCGTCGGAGTTGCTGGAGCTTTGCGAGGCCACCTTTCGGTGACCGCCGCAAAGCGCACCCTTGAAGCTCAACGGCGGGATGAGCGCCCTGTGTCAGGACCTGACCCCCCACCTTACATACTTCATTTAGACCTTCCTCGGTGCGGCGCTTCTTACATCTACAGCCGAGTGCGGCCCAACCATCCGCACACCTGCACATGGCGGCTCAACCAACCGCCTCCCGTACCATTCCCTCAATGCGTCCGTCGGTTGTTACACTGCGTGTTACAACTGGTTCGCAACGACCAAGCTTCGCGCGTGTACGTTACGCGCGAGACAGGCGCCATGAGCGCGAAGGGCGCGCGGGGCGGCCCTCCAACCTGAACCTAGCCCCGCAAACCCGTACTGGTCCTACTGCAAACCCGTCTAGCAACTACCGGCCAGCCTCCGGGAACCTAACCGCTGCTGCCGAGTACTTTGCAAACAGTAGTCGCATTTATGGAACTCCGTCGGTAAAACGACGCACTTACGTAATTGACGAGCCCGAAGCTGTCGCTCCCTTGGCTGCTTCACTGCGATCTCGACTGCAGGAGGCTTTCGGCTCAGACGAGTTAGGACAACGGACACTCGACCTGCTCTCCAGCTCCCTCACCGCTCAGACACTCAAGAGCTACGCCGGCAGACTGTCTCAGTTGGCGGAGTTCTGCCACGACTCCGAGAACATCAGCCCTCTGGAGGCGACCACTGCTACTGTCGTTCGGTACGTTGCCTGGATTGGAGAGCGAGGGCACATTGGAGCTAAGTCCCTGCAACCTTACCTGTCTGCAATCAACACGTTCTTCGAGCTGCACAACCTCGACCCCATCGCCAAGGACAGTCTACACCTCACTTCGGCAAGGCGTGGGTTGATGCTGAGGCAGCGCCGTCTGGAAACAACCCCTTTGCGAGTTCCTCTGCGTGCCGATGTAGCTTACCGCTTCGTCACAAAGGCCGAGCTGATTGTCTCTGCTCCCACCCCAGAGTACCAACACAACTTCCGAGCCCTCGTGGCCTCGGTTGTCAACTTCATGTTCTTCGCCAGAGGACTTATTGGCGTCTCCTGCCGAGTGCGGGATGTGCATGTCGACGATTACAACATTACACTGCAGGTGTACCGCGAGAAAGGCCGTGTTGGCCGACGGGGGCGCGACGACCTGCGCGTACTTCTCCTTCCGGTGGCCGAGCACCCCTGAGTCGCACGTCTCCTGCACCACTTCATCGACGCGGTACAGTCTGTCCCCCTCGTTACTGTTGCCTTGGCTGAAACGAACTTCTGGGCGGTCACCCCGAGCGAGCAGTCAAAACCTTGGACTGCCGCTACAATGTCGGACTGGCTGTCTACAGCCGTCCGTCTTGTCGGTGCCGCCCCTCCCGCCGGCACGTCCTGGACCTCACACAGCCTTCGCAAGGGACCAACGTCTGCGGCCAACGCCATCGGGGTACCATTGTCCCACATTCGCTACTAAGGCGGCTGGGCCACTAGCTCCGACGTCGTTCTGGACTACAACGACCCCAACGTTCTTCCTTCACCTGGCGCATGGTTCTTCCTTGGCCACATCGCCCCTCTCCGCCACTTCCAAGTCCAACAGGACTCCGCAGCGGTGGCCTTCCCGGTGCCTCCTTCATGACCTGGCGCTACCCCTTCTCCGTCAATCCACCGCTCTCTCCGTTCGCTCATGACTGGCAAAACCAGACTCAACTTGAAATGATCTAAACTAGTTTATGGGGTTTCCTCCCTTGACCTAACCGCTACAGTTAGTTGTGTGTGGTTGTTCCCATACTACATTTTGCTGCTCCACATATGTCATTAATTTTTTAATAGTATATTAGTCGTATGAATATTATTCTCACGTGATGCTTTCTGTATGTACAGTCCCGCTCGTAAGTCTTGCTCCATACGTATCTGTCCGCATCGCCACGTCAGCACCGGCGGCGACGACCGCCGAGTGGGATGGATACAGGTAGTAGCGCATTTTATGATCTAAACTAGTTTATGGGGTTTCCTCCCTTGACCTAACCGCTTTTCAACTACAAGTGCTGCAGAGTGGTACGGGAACTAGGCACCTGTTGTTGCGCCCTTTTTGGGTGCAGCACGAGTAGACATAAAAGCAGCCATAACAGCTGAGCCTGCCATCTTCCTGTTTTCGCTGCGTTCCACGCAGCGCCCCCCCTGACTCCGTTTTCCCTCCACGCTTTCGCTAAACCATCCTGCCAATTTCGGCTCTTGACCGTGTAAAACAGCCTGCGCGACCTTTTTGGCAAAACCAGACTCAACTTGAAATCACGATACAATTTTAAATTAGTATGTTACTGCTTCCATCTCGCAGTCGTTTTAGAGCTTTCTGATTGCCCTTTTTTTGGTGATTTCCTGATATCGCCTTCTGCTGCTAGCTCATGTAAATATATTTTAAATTAGTTACATGAGCTAGATGTAAAAGGCGATCAGGAAACCACCCGAATAGGCAATAGGAAACGTCCACTACAACAGTTGCGAGGTGGAAGCATCACCAAAAGAGGGTGCGGAATGAGCACGGGCAAACGCATTAGACTCGGCCGTCTGCATCACTCCGGCAGAGAGTGGCGCATTGAATGCGGACAACAGTTGTAGGTGGGTTGCTTGGTTTCGGAGCATTGAAGCCTTGATTGCAGTATTGGCCATTTTGCGGGAAATGCTCACTTGCTTGAGAGCGCCTTTGTGGATGTGTTCCACGATGGTAGAGCAACCTCTTGGCGTGCAGCCGTACAGATAGAACGCATATACGTGCGATATAAAATCATAATGGGCCACTCTACGATTGATGCTTGACAAGGGGGGCACGACTTCTGTGGGCAGGTGTTAGCAATCTTTGAAGCACGATTTGGGCATCTTCCGGGGTAGTGCGTATGGGCGAGCTATCGCCATGGACGTCTCTCATTTGATACTTCGTGTGACGCCAATTGCTTGGATGGCCATGTTCCACCATTTTCGCGAGACCCCATATATATTGACCCCAAAGAACAAGACAAACATCTCTTTAGTCCTCCTCGTAAGTCTTGCCATGCACATATATCTGTCCGTATCGCCACGTCAGCACCGGCGGCGACGACCGTTGAGTGGTACTGCTCACTTGCTTGCATGCCGACGGCGGGGAGAGCGCGCCTTTGTGAATGTGTTCCACGAGCGATGGTAGAGCTAACTTTTGGCGGCGTGCAGCTGTACACAAACAACACATACACGTGCGATATAAAAAGTCGTGCCCTCGTGACATTGGGTTATCAAATAATTCATTTCTAACCATGAACAATGACGCACACGTATAGCTTTTACAACGAGAGCACAACAAACGCCACTTAGAACTGCCCCCACGCATGATGCCATGTTCACAGTTCATGTATGGCACATGGCCGGGCGCGGCCGAAAACGATTATGAGGGCTCATAATGGGCCAATCTACGTTTGATGCTTGACAAGGGGGGGAAGGACTTTTGTGGGCGGGTGTACATTTATTTCTGCATCATTTAATACATGTATGATCAGGGGTAATAATGATATTCTGGTATGATACGAGTGCCAATACATGTACGCGCGGTTTTCACCGTTGTGCCCGCCTGCCAAGGCGGCACTACTGTGACATAGTACACAACTGTATGTAGCCTTAGTGTGTGTTGGTACCGATATTTACAGCCTCAGTGTGTACCGGTTTGGTCACACCGCTTTTAGGCGGCTTGTTTTGATCTTTTAGTACTGCTCTCAGCGGCGGTGGATTTGTTAACGGCGTTTTTGTAATTCACACCGGTTTGGTCACAAAGAGTATCATCCGTTACAGGAAATGAAAGATGGCAGAAACCGCTGCCACTAGCCACCACGCAGTGTCCGGCAATAAAACACCACTCGAACCAAACGGCAAATCTCACAAATTTAACCCATTCAGTTAAAGCAGTGCCAATCAAATCCCGTACCACAGCAAGCATTATCAATTCACCGTAAAATCAGCATCCAAGCAATAGTCAGTGTTGAACCGCAAGATAAAATCCGGACCACCCGAGGGCAGACGGGCGGGAAATAGTAGACCGCGCCGGTATGACACGAGAGAATGAATGCTACCGGTATCTCAGTAGCGGCCGCCTTATCCAGCGAAGCGTCGATTTTTCGGCGGTGAGCTTTATTGCCGTACTGGTACCCGTATAGTGCAGCGGATCGGGCCTATAGGTGCATGACTAAAGCGCGTATCTACTGGAATGTACTACTAAGTACTATAATCCACCCACTTGCCCACCCACCCGCCCACGGTCCTTAATTACACAGCCGTCCGATTACGATCTCACGGTTCGGAGGCTATGAGTACTGGTACTCGCTACTCGCTGCTGGTAATGGAAAAACTCTGGTACTTCAAAGCGCTGGCAATGCGAACGCTCGCTGCTGGTACTGGTACTCGCTACTCGCTGCTGGTAATGGAAAAACTCTGGTACTTCAAAGCGCTGGCAATGCGAACGCTCGCTGCTGGTACTGGTACACGCTACTCGCTGTTGGTAATGGAAAAAAAAACTCTGGTACTTCAAAGCGCTGGCAATGCAAACGCTCGCTGCTGGTAGCGACTACTTCAAAGCGCTGGCAATGCAATTCATGGAACAGTAGGCCAGTGATATAGAACCCGTTCTTTTAAAATTTTCTGAAAAATTGACGCATCGCTGATTCAACTGTCAAGTTACTTCATATATAGTCGGGCCGACAACAACGACGGCGTTTTCAGAAACCGGCCTTCAACTGTACTCCGCAAGCTGCGTACAACTACGGCATCCACGGTATCTGAAAACGCTCAATGTTCACCGTTGTGCCCGCATGTCAAGGCGGCACAACCGTGACACATCACACAACTGTATGTAGACTCAGTGTGTACCGAGAATAAGCAAGATCGGCGGAGCCATCGTTAGGGTAACTAAACAAATAGAAAAGCACATCACAGTCACCGGGGCCAGAGATAAGAATCACTAATTATCAATACTAGCACAAAGAACCGAAGTAGAACACGCTACATGTAAGCTCGGAATCATCATCATCAAGTACGAGCCACAAACAGCAACCATCCGGGCGACCATCCAAGGTTGGGATAGTACTCTCATGAGGATCGGAAGTCAATAGATTGGGTTCACATTGCTCTGCGCCGGGATGCGTGATGCGCTGAGGAGGATGAGGCATGATTTTGGCTATGCCCGATGAATTAGTTCCTTGCGGATGTTTTCGATTTTAACCAGCATTTTACACTGGCTCCGCCGATCTTGCTAATTTATACTCGGTTGCACAATGAGGCTACTACGTACTACTGTTATCTCAGCGTCCATCTGCCGCCCATTTGCGGGCGGGCACGGCTCAGAAAACTAAGCGTCTTCCGTTGCCGTGGATGTAGCCGTACGCATCATGCGGAGTACAGTAGCCGGAGACCGGCATTTGAAAATGCCGGTTTTTTTTCCGCGTGCCGTAGCCCGCCGCATAGTCGCTATATAGCAGTGCGACGGCTGTCAGTATGATTGCTCATTATTTTGTCCTGCTTACCGGCGCTCTGACCTCCCACCTACCCACCCTCTCTGGGAGCTTTATTTGACATTTTTTTCGTATTGAGGTGTAGTGAGTTTGTGCTTTGTTTAGTGCACTGTGGTGCGGGTACCCGTGATACTACAGCGACAACACGCCTATAGTGACACTACCCTTATAGTCACAGCGGGGGGGGGGGGGGGGGGGATTGTTCCCATGTGTTAAGCAGATTTGACCACCCCTACAGTGACACCCATGTTTTTTGTGACACACTACCCATATAGTTACTATGGGGGGGGGGGGGGGGGGGGCAAACTGGCCGCGGAACACCTTTACAGTGACACTAGGGGCTTAGCACTGGGAAAATCGGGGGGTTTCCATGTTTACGGCCGGCTGTAGCCGAGCCGGTTGCGCCCGGCGGCACTGCGCGCGCGGCAGCAGCGCCCCGCTCGGTAGCTCCGAGGTGCGCAATGCCGCCGCCGCCGTTCTTGGGCGGCCCGCCGGCACTTCCGCTCTAATTGCCCTTCGCGCCCCGCGAACCAAGCAGGTCTCGCCCGACAGGATTTGGCGCCCGAAACGGCACGATGGGTAGGAAGAAGCGGAGAGAGGTCACTTGTTCGTACGTAGACTGCGGGCCAAACGCCCCCCACTCATGCCCCGGCCATGACCGCTTGATTGCGTGTCGCATTGTAACGCATGGTTGTATGAGGGCGCTCAATGAACCACGGTTATTGCTTTTCCCCTAGTGTTATTACCCCGTCCTCCTAAGCCGGACTCCGATGAGGAGAGTGACATGTAATAATGGATACACACATTGCTGGTCATGCAAGAATATTTGTAAGGAGAGTAACACCCATTTAGTGACTATTACACCATTCTAGTGACATTTGTCACTATAGGTAGTGTTGTCGATAGGTATAGGTATGTTCACCATCTATATACAGTAACACCCCCCATTGTGACACCACCCTTATAGTGACACTAAGGGGGGGGGGGGCACAAAAGTCACTATAGGGGTGTTGTCGCTGAAGATATGGGATTTGATGCGTTGTTCTGACTAACTGTGCTAAGTATTGTGCTTTTTGGTTGAAGTGACGTTGTTGGACGGCCGCTGGCATGGGGATGGGATGTATGATTACACACAGGCAGCGGTTACCCGGCTTTTTCATTTCCCGAAATGAACACGTGAAATTGTGCCTACTGACTTTTCACCGGTTGCACACTACTGAGGCTACGTATCAGGTACCAGTATGCGGGATGCGGACCGCCTTTTGGCGGCTTGTTGTGTTGATCTTTTAGGTGGTTTTCCGAGCCAAGCCCGCGCGCAATTGAGCGGCATGCACCGAGACAACACTAGTACCTAGCCTCAGTGTGCAACGGGGCACAGGGGTGTTCGTTACATGAAATGAAAAGCCGGGCAATCGCTGCCTCTATGTAATCACACATCTCATCATCTCCATGCCAACGGTCGTCCAGCAGTATCACTTCAACCAAAAGGCCCAACACTTAGCACAGTTGGTCAGAGCAACGCATCAAATCCCATAACTAGTACCAAGGTACTCGCACCACAGTGCACAAAACACATCACAGAAACATGGTACCTGCTGTACCTCAGTACGCAGAATTCAAATTAGACTCAAAAGGGAGGGCGCGGGTGGAGAATAAGGCAGTTAGGATTAAATGTTATGTTTTAGCCCCCCCCCCCCCCCTCAACTTTACCCCCCCCCTCTCAACTATCTGTTATTAGGTCTGGCGGTACTTAGTAGAACACGCCCTCAGCTACATGAATTAAATCTCCCATTGGCATGACTTTTGTGAAATATTTCAATGCATGTCTGTGTGCATGAGGGTGTTCCCCGCCATATACAAGCATAAACCGGAGAGGGGGTGGGGCACTTTTTGGAACCATCAGCAAATTACAGTCAGCATCAAGGCAACCCAACCATATAAGGCCCTATCCATCACTCCAAAAGTATCGTATTATTACATCTGGACTTTAATAACAAATGCGCACTACAAATTGAACTAACAACAACTATGAAAGGTTGCCAGCAAAAGAGAGACATAAGCCTAAAACCAAGGTCGAGCAGGAGGCCAGGGAGCCAAGAACCAAGGAGGAGCCAAGAGAACCACGAAGTCGCCAAGCTGCCAAGAATCAAAGAGACCACCGCACCGGGGTAGGCTATCAGCCGTGGCGAGGACGCTTGCATCCAATGACCCGGGTCATAGCAACACATGCCGACGAGCGACGCGACGTCGGCGCAGGAGCACCATCACGTGCCGCGCGCGCGGCCGCGACCCCGCCAAGAACGATGTCTGCATGTGCCATGTTGATGAGCAAGGAGAAACGGCGGCGCCACGCAGACAAGAGCTGGCCGATTTTTTTGCCGGTGTGTGTGTGTGGCTAGCTTTCGCGAGCTCCACCAAGAAGGCCTCAGCGTGCGGGGCCATGGAGCCGATCTCGGAAACGGCGAAAGGAACAAAGCGAAGCATGCCGGCGGCGTTTCGGAGACCCTCGTCATACTTCTGGATTTTGTGGCGCTGCTCTGCAACCCGCAATGCAGTCGTTGGATCCGACCTTGACACGCCGAGGATAGGGCGCAATGGTGGTATCGACAACAACCGTGTTTCCGTGGATACCACCATACCCAAAAAGCCCAATATGGGCCGGCCGGCCGTCGCTGCTTCCCTTCGGGAGAGAAACAAGCACCGACGGGTCCGTGAGGATCTAGACACCCACGCCAAGCGCGGACTTCACGTCGTGGCAAACGTCGGAAAGGCCATGTGCCGCCCACTGGTGTGCGGCGTGATTGGAGTCGCCCCCAGAGCAACGTGCCACGGGATCAACGTACGCGACCGCCCAAGTTGAAGGAGTGAAATCCACGCCATCATCCTCAAAACGGGCCAGCATAACTTGTACCTTGTATCCATCACTCCATGCATGTAGTGCTATGCTGCCGCTGACCTGCTGTATGGCGCCGCTTTATAGTACGGTACAGGGTATCGTTTGCTTGGATGACATAGATACCGTTGCCAGCGCACGCGGTGCGGCGGTGAGAGACCTAGCTCAGGCCACCAGCCGCCAACACTGCTTAAGTACTGAAATGAAAGTTTCGACCCCAAATTAAAGATCCCCCCCCCCCCCCCCCTTCATTTTCTCCGGAAATCCGGTACCTAAAACCTAACATTTAATCGTGAATACCTAATCAGAGCGCCGGTATACCCACGAGAGAGAATGCGCAATTATAGTGACAGCCGCCACATTATTATATGCGGCGGGCTACCCATAGGGCACGGAAAACCGGCATTTTCAAATGCCGCGGTATCCAGCTGCTGTACTTCGCCACTTCGCAAGCTGCGTACAGCTACATCCATGGCAATTGAAAACGCTCATCAGTTCATTCGTCTCCTGGCATCTTTCAATCTTTCATCATCTCCTGCAGTACGGATACCCTCCTGCACGGGTAGGGACCAAACCGGTACACACTGAGGCTACATACAGTTGTGTACTGTGTCACAGTAGAGCCGCCATGAAAGGCGGGCCCAGTGGTGAAAACCTTATTTTATATCGGCGCAGGTACCGCCTGTACGGGTACTTCTCGACTCGATCCCGCTTTATTATTCCTCGTTGTGCTCGCCCCCCGCCGAGGCCCTACTTCGTGCATCAAGTTGAGCGACGACTAATCCTTAGATGTGCCCGTAGTAGTAGCCGGGGAACATACCGGGGAAGGGCGCCGGGCAGTCGCGACGACTGGTCGTAGGACGACTACCTGTACCGTACTGGTACCGTCAGTAAAAGCATATTTTTGAGGCAGTTGTCATCACGGTCATCATACCGTTGCCTCGGCTCCCGCCCTCCCAACGGCGTCTTCACACGCCCCACCCCTGGCTATTCATCCAGCGGCGATATCCCGACCGCTTCCACCCGTCTTGGCATCATGCCGTGGCTGATTAAGGAGGACGACGCGGAGGACGACGCGGAGCGGTAAGCGCCTCCACGCCACCCGAACCCCCGGCGACCTGACAATAAAAGCAACACTACTGCTGGTAGTGTCACGCCCATTCGTCGCCGCCCCCCCCCCCCCCCCCCCCCCCCCCCGATGCTCGACCCGCAACCCGCTGTGTCCGCTCAACCGACCTCCAAGACGATTTACTCCTTTTATACCAAGTGTCACAGCACGTATGGCGCTCCCTCCATGCAGGTCAGCCGCAGCGTCGCGTTAGCTGCTTTTCTTTTTCTGCCCCCCGGACAGCGCAGGCAACAGTCGGTGCAACCCTTGCAGCGGCTTGACTTCCCCAAACCTCACTTTTTGGGGGCAGCAGTCCAGTTACGGACCGCCCGTTGTAAGAGATAACTCCGTCAGCTGCTCGCGTCGCTCTGTAACGGTTGCCCCTTCCCCCAGGCTGTTCTTTGTGCACGTCCCGCGCTGCGGCGGCACGAGCCTCATGCAGCACTTTGACGTGCCGCGGAAGTGCCGCCAGGGGCGCTGCTGCTGGTGGCGCTTTGGCATGATCTACTTCTTCTACAGGTGCGCGTTTCCCAGCCGGCCACCCGAGCTCATAGGCATACGTGGGCGGCTCTGCTTTGGCTCAGAGAAGGGGGCGCCCCTCAGCGCGCATGCCAGGACACGATAGCGCTAATCTTCCACGATAGCTGCTCACCTTCCGGTAGCATTGCGCAAGTGTCGTGACACGTTAGCGCGCGTTTGTCATTGCAGGTACAAGCTGCTGGAGACCGGAAACTTCCCATGGCGCAGCTGGGAGAATCTGATTGCTTTGCTCCAGTTCACGGCCTCCATGGCGCTCTTTATCTGGGGCATCTTTCTGCGGGACGGCTCGACCATCCCCATCCTTGCATACACGCTACTGGGCAGCTCCCTCTTCATGTGCGCCACGTCTACTTTCATCGCCACCGCGCCAGTCATCGGCCGCAGCACCTTCATACGGCGCGCGTACCTCATCGTCAACCACTACGTGTTGCTGCGCTTCATGGAGTCCATCAAGTGGTGCACAGGTGCCGCCTTCACCTCTCCCCCATACTCCGCCCTCTGCAACAGTGCTGCGCAGTTGATCCGCCTGGGCACAGCTAACTGACATCCGGCCAGGCACCAACGTCACGGGCTACATGATGCACCTCACCATCGGCAAGCTGCTGCGCTACGGCTACGTGCAACCCGAGGAGATGGACAAGGTCTGCTCGATGGCCATTGTGCGCAACCCATACAGCCGCATGGTCAGCGTGTACATGTACAACCGCTACGGTCCGCTGGAGTCCTTCCCCAGGTGAGCCCTGCGCTGCATGCTGGAGTTCACAACCGAGATTGGGGCTTGGGTCACCAAGGTTTAAAGCTGTGAATGCTCGCATGGGGGCTTACGTGCGGGGCCCAGGTTTGTGCGCTCATGGTACAAGATGATGCGCCACTACCGTGAGCGCGGCGAGACAGAGGAGTGGTACACCCCTTGCCACGGGATCCCGCAGTTTGAGTTTACACACGAGGATGGGAAGCAGATAGTTAACAGCGTCGTCAAGCAGGAGGAGCTCAAGCTGCTCAAGACGGAGGACGAGACCAAGCAGGCCATCATCGCGGACAGCAGCATTGCGGACCTGCCAGGCCCTGTGCGGCGTGCGCTTCTGGGCATGCCGCACGCCAACAAGCGCAGCAGCGCCAAGAAGTGGTGGGACTACTTTGACCAGGAGACGCTTGACCTGACCTATGAAATGTACAAGGAAGACTTCCAGGTGGGGACACGCACTCCCACTCTCTCGTAAACTGCTGTGCTGACCCGCTCTCTCTATCAGGTCGTCTGCCCGATGCCTTTGCTGCCCCTGCTGTGGCTCTCCTGAACTCGGAGCTGAAAAACCCCGGACTGGCCCCAATGCTCGCATGCCGCTGTCATCAGGTTTTCGGCTACAGCCCGCACCTTGAGATGCGGCCGGATCTGAACTCGCCGGTGCCGATGCCCAACCCTAAGATGCAAGTCTTCAGCCGCAACTCTACCAACTTCCTGCCGGTCATGCTTTCCCTGAGCAACAAACGCGCACACGCGTCCCTGTACTCCTCGGTGCGCGGGCTGGCGCCCATCACGAGCCGCGGCACCACGCCCGGCGCAAGTGACCCTCAGGCGGCGACGCCGCCGTCCAAGAGCTGGAGCCAGCCCCTCCCACCCTCACGGCAAGTGCAGGAGTTGACCGCTGTCGTGGAAGAGGCGATGCCAAGCAACGGTTTCGCGGACACCACCGGCATCGCTGTCAATGTGTAGCAGGAGGGAGCACACTCAACGGGGCAGTGTCAGGGTGACGGCATCATTGCATGCATACGCATGCCCCCCTGGCATGTTGCCCCCGGATGGAACTGACGGGAATGCACCAAGGATTATATAGCTGCGCACGTTGAGGTGTTGTGATGCAGCGTATGTTGCATCAGTTTAAAACGTGGTTTCGGTGCATTGTGAGCTTGCCACGGCTAGATGGGCAGGGCAAGCTACGGACATCGCATGGCGCGAGGTACCGAGCCTGTTAGTTGGCGGAAGATAGGCACCCCAACATTCCACTCCGCGCCACCAAATGATTACAAATCACCGCTGCACAGAGTACTTCCTGTCTTGGTGGACAAACTCGCAAACGTAGGGTTAGGCGGGCAAACATGGGGCTAAACAATGTACGGTTGGTATGGTTCAAATGAAAGCAGTACGATCGGTACATTGCGCAACAATCAGTGGGCAGGTAGTGCTTGGATGGAGGGAGGGCGGGGGCAGATTGATGATGAAAGGGAACAGCTATGTTGATGGTAGACTGGCAATGCAGCTACAGTATTACTGACCAGGTCAATTAGATATTCCAGTTATGCGCTCTTCGCGCAAATAGGTCGCATTAGCGTGCTGCGCGCGCCTGAGCTCGGGGCACGCTTCTTGTCGCGGAGAGCCTCAGCGCTTGTAATCACTTCTTTGTTTCCAGCAACTCATCCCCTCACCCTCCGCCCCTGCACCCACAAGAGCCGGCGTCAAATTCCGCACTCTACAAGCTAGATTGAACGAGATTCTCGGGGCTGCCAGTCTGCATTCCTAAAGTACTGCAGAAACTCAGAGTCGTTTCTAGTGCAAATTCTGGGAATATTCTCTACTAAGCGGCGCTTCGCGCCGGGGATTTGTGGAGGTGCCCCTACCTCTTGGGTTGAGCGTGGTGCGGGATGCGGGCCGCTTTTAGCCGGCTTGCAGTGTTGATCTTGTAATACTGTTGTTTCCGGGTAATAATGCTTTTAGCGTTAGATTTGTCAGTAATTTATTTTTCAAAAGAGACGTATTATTTTGTACTAAGCGGCGCTTCGCGCCGGGGATTTGTGGAGGTGCCCCTACCTCTTGGGTTGAGCGTGGTGCGGCCGTGCGGGATGATCCTTTCACCCGATACTTTCAGTTCCGGCACCTGTCGCAGCTGCTGTAGTGCTTGCGGAACGTCTTTTGCGGTGATGAAAACCACGGCGAACGTAGTGCGCACCAGCTCTGCAAATGTGCTATTTGGCATCGCAGCGCGCACCCGTCCAAGCACGGCGGCGGGATGAGCGACCGGGAACACGGCGAAGTGATTCTTCGACGCCTTGTGCCGCATGACTGCCGGTCGATTTTGTCCGGAGCGGTCCTCCACCGTCACCATGTAGCGAGAGTGCCGAACGAACCCGACGATGGCGATCTCCACATAGGTCAGGTTGCAAGGAGGCTCTAAGCCGGGAGGCATCACGTCTCCGATGTCGCACGCGCGGATGCAGCACGGCGGAATCGTCGGCTTGTCGCGCCGCATCCAAGCCGCGCAGGCATCGCACACCGGGACGCCACTTGCAGCGGCGCCGTGGTACTGCCTGGCAATGGCAAACGCCCTGCCCGGGAAGTTGCGCAACGCTGTGCGCGTGGGATTGTCCCGTCCGCTTTCCAGCATCGCGCGAAGCGCGAGTCCTTTCTCACCGGCTTTCGCGCACACGAATTCCGCCAAAACCGTGTTGCCACCCTCGCACGAAGGCACGACTCGGTGTTGGCACACCCCGTAGACCACAGACTGAAAGCTTTGCCGGTGTAGCTCTTCTGTGAATCGACGGGCGCAATCACGCTTTTGCTCAACGGTCCGCGTGCACTCTCGCATCAACTGCACGCGACGCGATGTGCCGGTAAGAACGTCGTCCAGGCTGACGCCGTTCTCCAAAAGGTAGCCCTTCGCCCCCGCGCATACGGCCAGGCAATCTATCGCGGGCAGGTGGCACGCTCCCCGCAAATAGTCGGACAGGCTGTCAAATACGGTGTCAACGCTCGGACACGCACGACGACGCTGGCGCTTGCGCGCGGCGTCCGCCTCCTTAGCCTCGGGGCCTTGCGCCGCGCGGCGCGTGCGCTTGCGCGCGGCGTCCGCCTCCTTGACCGCAGGGTGGCGCTTGCGCGCGGCGTCCGCCTCCTTAGCCTCGGGGCCTTGCGCCGCGCGGCGCGTGCGCTTGCGCGCGGCGTCCGCCTCCTTAGCCTCGGGGCCTTGCGCCTAGCGGCGCGTGCGCTTGCGCGCGGCGTCCGTCTCCTTGACCGCAGGGTGGCGCTTGCGCGCGGCGTCCGCCTCCTTAGCCTCGGGGCCTTGCGCCGCGCGGCGCGTGCGCTTGCGCGCGGCGTCCGCCTCCTTAGCCTCGGGGCCTTGCGCCGCGCGGCGCGTGCGCTTGCGCGCGGCGTCCGCCTCCTTGACCGCAGGGTGGCGCTTGCGCGCGGCGTCCACCTCCTTTGCTGCATCCACACACACAAATCCCGTAATTTTTCTATCTCAATCATATTGTAATAAGCAGACTCAAACACCAACAGTAACAATAAAGACAATTTGCTTCTCCACTTCAACACATTCTACAGTCGTTCACCCCAACCATACCTATTTCCAAATCCCATAGTCGATAATGAAGCGCCGATGTGCCCGCCGCCTCCTCGTTCTCGTGGTCTCTAGCATTCACAACATCGGTTTCCTCTTCGGTGAGAAACGACGATTCCTCCCCGTCATCTCGGCTTTCACCTGTGGGAACATCACACGATACTCCACCGTTTACAATAGAGAAATAACGTGTGCAGAATTTGACACCAACAAATGAATTCACTAGCTAGTATGCACAATAAAACATTCAAGCAACTTAATGCAATGTTTTATTCACCTTGCGCTTCCACATCCAAAAAGCGTTTCACTGAATTTGCCCGTAGTTTCGAATCCATCGCTACACGAACACCTGCGCGATGTTTTCAATCATTCATTGGTTAATAATCAAATAAATATATTGCGATTGCATGTAGCGACGATTACTATAATAATCATGAGCTAGCAGCAGAAGGCGATATCGGAAATCACCAAAATAAAAGGCAATCAGAAAGGTCCTCTACAGTCGCAGGTGTAGTACGGAAACTGCAAATCCCTGTGTAGTCCTGATATTATTGTTCTCAGCATATCTGATATAAGTACTTGTCGAAATGATGAGTGCGTTTCCACCCGTATTTGTACCCGTACATTTAAAGAAATCGACAGCATACAGAGCGATATTGTAAATATATTTTATATTAAATAAATGCAATATTCTTACCCGCAACAGTACTCCGCCCGCGACACTCGGTTAAAGCCGGGGCACGCTTACCGCCGTACCCCTGAGCCCCATGAGGTATGCGCAAAATCGTACCCTTATTCCGATTTCGCCACCTCGGCTCAAGAACTAATCGGGTTTTTCGGGCATTTCTACCCATCCATACCCGACCCGAGCTTCTGCTAGCCGCGGTCAGCCCTTTTCTAGGGTTGCGGGTGGTACTATCGCGGGGTACGACTGAGAGGTAGCGTAGAGGGAGCAATGAAGATTTCTTCATTGCATTTGCAATATTACAGGATGTGCTCCCCTACCACTACGCATGACCCTCGCTACTCACTGCCTTGGGAAAACTATTCACGGCCCCCGTATGCGGAACCGTATCCGCCCAAAGCGAACGAGGGTCTACACCCCAGTCGTACACTAGTATGCATGCCGCGCCCATCTCCCGCACCTGTAGGCAAACGACTCAAACAACCTGCGCCGAGAGTACAAGAGTTTCACTCGCCTGTGCAAGAATGCATAGAGTTCGTTTGCATGCATCCGCCCCTTTAAGGTCCGTTTCATACCACGGTCCGCGTGCCGCCCTAGCCACGTGCCGCCCTAACGATACGCGATATCGTGCTGCCACGTAGCCAATGGCATTGGGCGAATAAGCGCACGCGTGCCGCCGCAAAAAACAGCATTTCATACATACGCGCAGCGGCGGAAACGCGGTGCATATGTCCCCCGCGCCCGCAGCCCGCCTCTCCACCTCCCTGCTGTCGCGCTGTTTGGCTCCTAGGCCTGGACCCCGCCGATAAGGGGCGCCTGCTGACAGCCGCAATAGTTCGGATCGTCGGAGGTGTTGATGGAGTATGCGCAAAGGGCGTGGAAGTGCCCCTGGCACTCGCGACAGCGGTGCTGCGACCGGGTGGAGTCGAAAAGCGTCCCGACTTTGCAGCCCGTGACGTAGCAGTCGCGCAGCCCATCGCTGTGTTGAACTTCGTCCTCGCCATCGCGCCCTCCGGACTCACACTCAAATTCAGGGTCTGCCTCCTCGATACGCTGCATACGGCTGTCTGTGCTGAGCCCTAAGCGGGCGTCCAGACGGTCTACTGAGGAGCGATCAGCTGCGCCAGATGCCCGAGCGCGCGGGATGGCGGGTGACCGCCTCACCTCGCGGGCAGCGGCCCGGTCTGAACGCGGCGTAGGCATCCTGGGAGGACGGTTGGCCGCCTCCCCGCCGTCCTTTGCAAACGGTGAACGGGAACACCCTGAGGGTGGAGCGAGCAAGTGCGGGTTGAGAGCAATTGCCCGCTCCGGCAGCGGTAAATGATATATCTCGCCCCGGAACATATAGACGCTCTCAAAATTCAGGGTAGCAAGGCGGCACGCGTGTACGGGGCATTTTGAAAAAAAATGCCCCGTACACGCGTGCCGCCTTGGTGTCGGGGGCGTGCGCGAATTTTCATAATGGCCCCCGCGGCCCGGTCGACGTGGCGCGCTCCGGTACGAGTATTAGGGCGGCACGCGGCTAGGGCGGCACGCGAACCGTGGTATGAAATGAACCTAATATATCTGTTGAATATCGTTTCAACAGCCGTGACGCCGCAGGTATCGACACTCACGACCTGCGGGTACCCGTAAGCGCGGCTGCGGTCACGTAGTTGCACATATGCTGACGCAGCGCAACGTGGACCGTAAATTAATCGTTGTTAAGTATTAACTGAGGTTAGAAAACGACAACGGAGTGATGCCCCAATCCTATAGCGGTGCCAGCCCTAGTCGGCCGTGTGCAATCGGCGCCACGATGCTCCGGAAATTTCCGGAATCTTCCTGCGCCGATTCGTACGTCGGCCGCCGGCATCCCCGGCACCGGAGGGTTGGTGGCAGCAGCTCTAGACCCTTCAACAGCACTGGCTATTTAGGCGGGACACGGACTCGGCACAGTCCATCCCTTTTGCTGTTGCTTGCGCAACAGACAATCGCACGGTGCTCTGCGCCGTGAGGGACCGTGTGCTCGGCATCATCGGTGCACGTTAAACCTCCGCAGCGATGGCGTTCCGCTGCTAGGTTGTTCATGGGCCGCCCAATCGCGCAGAGCGGGCGTGCCAGCCGCGCCGGCCCGTATGGCGTGGCACGCCGGCGCTTTTCCCATCGCGCGCCGGCCCCGCGTTGCTCGCCCGCCAGCGTGACGTCCGACACTCCTGTGGTATCAACCGTCCATGGTGCTTGCATCCCGGACCCCTCCGACCTCTGCTTGCCTTCGGCGTGGCGGGAGTCCGTCACCCTTGCGCGAGACGACACCCGAGTTGTTACCCTGCTGACATCCCGGCGCGTCGTGCGCTGATCTGCCGGGTTTTTACTACTGCTTCCGACGTGTGGCGCCGCCGGAGCTTTCGTCTAAAATTACTGGCCACCTTATCGCGCGCGACGTGTCACTGGAGCGCTACTCGAGCGCCTCGTGGTGGAAACGTTGGAGAGGGGGCCGAATCGCATCTTCTTGCGCGTGTCGTCGCGACACTATGGTCCCTGCGTGAGCCTGGCGTCCCGCGTTCGCCTGCACGATCGGCTCCGCGGCGCTTCCGATGCGTCGCGCGAGCCGTGCTCGTTGTTCGGCAAGTGGAGCGTCCGCAGCTTGCGCACAAGCGATGGACGGGGAGCGTGGAGACAGCCGCCGCTCGTGTGGCCGGCCCGCGCATCCGTCGGTGTGTTGTTTGTTCTCAAACACCGGCCTAGCGGGCACGTGGGAAGCGCGCGCCGCCAGGCCGCTGTGGCCTTCGGCTTCCTTGGCAAAACTGGCTGTGCCTCCCTCTGCCCAGTGCCTACCCGCCTGCTCATGGAAGTAGTTTAATCGTTGTTAAGTATTAACTGAGGTTAGAAAACGACAACGGAGTGATGCCCCAATCCTATAGCGGTGCCAGCCCTAGTCGGCCGTGTGCAATCGGCGCCACGATGCTCCGGAAATTTCCGGAATCTTCCTGCGCCGATTCGTACGTCGGCCGCCGGCATCCCCGGCACCGGAGGGTTGGTGGCAGCAGCTCTAGACCCTTCAACAGCACTGGCTATTTAGGCGGGACACGGACTCGGCACAGTCCATCCCTTTTGCTGTTGCTTGCGCAACACCCACCCTCCACTCCCATCCTGGTTGTCTTGCCAGGCCTCTGCGCCGATGTAATTCACCGACACTGGTCCTTTGGCAAAACTGGCTGTGCCTCCCTCTGCCCAGTGCCTACCCGCCTGCTCATGGAAGTAGTTTAATTTCCTGTACCGGTACTAGTTGTAGGCTACATATAATGCTTACATACATATCACATGTGATTATATCAATCGCGTCTGTGTGCTGTCTGTAGTCGGATATTTTAATAAGCGTGTAAGAAAACGCGGCGACCCCTTTTTACAGCATCATTTTAAAGCAAATATATTCTGCTGCTAGCTCATGTAATTATATACTCGGACCACCGTACATATAGTCGCTAGTCGCTGTATAAATAAAGAGGGCGAGTCTCGCTTGCTGATTCAGCAGTAAAAACGCGCTGCGGTACCGCGTTATTTTGGCGTTTTAGACGAATATATGACGTGCCTGGGCTAGAATACACGCGCATCCATTCAGAATCTTGCCGTACACGGACCAGTGCCTAGAAATCAAACGAGCAAAGATCGAACGTATGACGGTTCATTCACGAAGACGCAGCACACGAGGACGGAGGACGGACGGAGGACGGACGCCTAAAAATCCGTGATAAAACCGTATTGCAACCGGTATCGATTCTCTCGTATTCCAGGCGATTTCGGACGTGGCTCTCCTTTTCCTCCGCTCAACCCAAGAGGTAGGGGAAAAACAG